>JAFLJL010015575.1:0-64366 GCA_018398815.1 Conus ventricosus
CCTTTTTTAGGCTGGTTTTGGGTGGCAGCCGATAGAACTGAAACAGATCCTGTGATTATTGATTCAGGATTCTGATAGGTGCTTTCGGTGGCTGTCTTGAATTTACGACGTTCAAGTGTGAACAACAAAAAGCCCCCTTCACTTTTCTCACAAGCACTGTCCTGTCTATTTGTGTGTTTGTTTGTTGTTTGTTTGTGTTTGTTGTTTGTTTGTGTGTGTGTGTTTTGTCCTACCCTACGCACGCACGTCCCCCCACCCCCACCCCCCCCACCCACGCACGCACGTCCCCCTGTGTACACCACACACACTCCTACCCCCAAGTCGCCCCAAGTTCTTAATTAAGTTTTTAATTAAGTCACCCCAAGTTTTTAATTAAGTTTTTAATTAAGTTACTTCAAGTTCTTAATATGTTCTTGATCAAGTAACTTCTAAGTTCTTGATTAAGTCACCTCAAGATCATAACTAAGTCATCCTTTAAGTACAACCAAGTTCTTATTCAAGTTATCTTATAATTATTAAAAAAATACAATCTATGTTTTTTATCTTAAATAGTAGATGTCTAATATAGTACACACACGCCTCAAAAAACGTGTCATCGTTGAGGATGTCTTGCTCGGCGTTCTCTGCGCGAGATCGGTCAGCATAGATCTTAATGAAGTTCTTACATCCTAAGCAACCGCATTGATTACAATTCTGGTCTATGGAAATGTCTTTTATAGACTCCATGTCTTTATTTATTGACACCATCATTTTATAATACGCCATGTTCTATTTTTATTAAAAAAATTTAAATTTAAGTTCTTAAAATATTATTCCATCTGAAATGGATCAAAATGATCTTTTGTTATTGGCGGTGCTGGCGTACTGTTGTTTTTTGTATTTAGCGGTTCAGATTTTTTTGATTGCTTTTGTTTCTGTTGCCATTGTGTATATATTTTATAACCGTAATAACCGCCCCCCACAGCAGCAAGGGCGCCAAAAATGGCAAACAGTTTTAAGTTCAATATACCATGAAGACTTTGGTGCTGTAGGCCTTGAATCACATGGAGTTTTTATAGCTGGCATTGAAATCAACTTGTTCTGGCGTTGGCGGTGTTATGTTTTCATTATGAGTTATATTCTGTAACATTAATTTTTTTTTGTCTGTTCCACTCTGCTAATTTTCTTCCTGCTTTAACACGCCCAGGATGAGGATGCTTTTCAATGGTCTCCACCTGATTCAGTGTTTTCTGCTGATTTCTGGCTTGGTTACTTTCTTCACCTGATTCAGTGTTTTCTGATTCTGCTGATTTTTCCGGCTCGGTCATTTTGAAGGGAAATAAAATCTATATGATTAAAAGTTATTAATCCCATGATTAATGGCGATAACAATGTTCCAAATCTATAGTATAAATCACATCCTAGAGACTCTAATGACTTTGTTAAAACTGGATCTTGCGTTAAATCATACGTAAGATCTTGTTCAGAATCAATGGGAGCAAATCTACTGACTAGTTTAGTGTACAAACTAAGAACCGTTTGCCCCACACTTTTCACCATTCTAGACCCCAGCTGCGCTTCATACCTGTTATGATACTTTAAAATGTCTTGCGGCGACATCTGTTGAATCTGTTCTATGCTGAATTCAGTTCCGAGGAACTGTTTTGTTTTTCCACATGCTGCCAAAGAATACAGCCTCTCCTTTTTGGGCATAATAGCTTGGTCATCAACTTGGTCATTCATAAGTTCAGGAAGGTTTAGGCTGCCTTGTAGCTGTAGTAGATCATCACTGTTCATGTTTTTTATTAATTATAATTATTTTATTTTCTAAAAATGAGCACCGAAAAAACTGTTGCTAACCTTGTATACCATTCTGCTGTTATTGGAGGTCTAAGTGTAGGATACTCAATGCTTGGTAAAAGCTTGTTAAGAATTAAACAGCAGATCTTGGCAAACTAGACTTTGAGGATTCAGCAAAGCTAATTGCTATCATTGCAGCTTCGTTTGCTACGAAAGATTTTTCTAGTCAAGCAAGGAATAATTCCGGACAATATAAATATGTAAGAAAAAAATACATTTATAAAAATGGCTTCACTCGTAATGATGATAGGCGGCGCTGTGGTTAATGCGCTCGCTTTTAGTGGAAGTAATTACGCATTTAGTAAACTGCGAGATGAAGGCGAGAGAAAAAGACATAACAAAGCTGTGGAGCAACTAGCTGCAGCGCAAGATCACTATGAAAAGCAGAGAATTGAGCAGTTAGATTTTATTAATAACACACTGAAAAAACAGGGGCATGCAGCTTACACATTTAAAGATGTTGATCAAGCAATAAAACAATATTATCTTGTAACAGGCAAACCAATCGAGACATTGCCCCCACCAAAATTCAGTGACTTTTATCAACCATCAAAAAACAAAAGATGCAAGAAATCGGTTTTATTGTCTTTGGCATGACCGTTGTGTATTTTGTTGCACATAATATTGGCTGAATAAAAAATGAACAAAATCTATTATTCGCCAAAAGGATATTGGAAGGGAATAACAGCAATCAAAAAGCTAAGCCAAGCAGCTGGAGTCAGTGAACAAACAGCAAAAGAATGGTTATCTAAACAAGCGATTTGGCAAATTTATTTACCAGCGCCTAGACGAATACAGAGACCACACTTTGTCAATACAACTCCAAACGACACCCATCAAATGGATCTTCTATATTTACCCTCTGATACGATTAGACGAAAAAGATTTAAGTACGCACTCACAGTCATTGACATAGCTTCAAGATACAAAGATGCGGAACCATTAACACAAAAGAGTGCTTCTGCTGTTGCTGTTGCCATACAACTGATATATCAACGAGGCCCTTTAACTTATCCTCGCATGATTCAAGTCGATGATGGAAAGAATTTAAAGGGCAAGTGAATCAATTATTGTTGAAACATAGAGTTACCATCAAAAGAGGCATTCCAGGAGTTCACAGATCACAGGCTTTAGTTGAAAACTTTAACAAACAGTTAGCTGAAAGACTTTTTTCCTACCAGTATCACAGAGAGCTGATTGACAATTCTCGCAACACAGAATGGGTTAGAAGACTGCCCTCAGTTTTGCGCGCAATGAATAATGAAGAATTTAAAGGGCTAAAACCAGTACAAGCAATCAAAAGAAAAACAATAAATGTTGTTGAAGGAGAGACTTCATCCGGCAAACTATTACCATTTGGTTTGAAAGTAAGGTACCTTTATTTACCGGGGAAGCAGAAGGGGACACTCGCATCAGGGCAACAGATCCAGTTTGGAGTGTTGATCCATATGAAATAAAAAGAATTGTAAAAATGAATCCGCCCGTGTATTATTTACGAGAAACTGACACAACAAAACAACCAGCTCCTCAAAGATCTTTTGTGAAAGAAGAACTGCAGATAATCCCTCCAGACACAGTTTCCAGTTGCTTAGTTAATTTACGTAAATATATTTGAGTTTAAAATGGAAGCTCAGAAGGAAGTGCAGAACGAAACAAGAATGGTAAAGGAAGAGACCTTGAAAATGATACGGGAATCATTTCATGCGTGTAATGCTATTAAGGAAACATTTTCGGGGATTAATCAATGCATGCTAAATCATCCAGATCACCTACAATCCAAAAACCCAAATTGGGAAAAAGAATATCTTGAAATAATAAAAAAAATTCGAACGCATCAAGCAAACATGAGAAAAGATTTAAATGAATTGGATGAAGCTATGATCGATCTTATAATAAAAGTTGATGAAAAATATAAACCCCCCTGTTTATGCGGTCCTCCAGTGCCCGATTGCATATGAAAACTCTGGATTAACAAATACTCGTTTTGTGTTTGTTCTATCTAACGACTTCTTTGTTACAACTGTTGTGTTGATCTCATGTAGATTAGATCGCAGTTTTACGTTGTCATGATGAAAAGTCTTATTGCCAAACAATGCTTCTTTGTAGTTGTCATGTGATATGTTTGACTGCACAACACTGCGAGATATTCCCTTTGCTTTCTTAATGATTTTCTCCTGGCTCGAAATACTGTACATTTTCGATCTTAAACCAATAAACTCCTTAATCACCTTTCCAGATAATTCATCTTTCATCTTTCCTAAAACCTTCTTGTTAGTAATTGAATGTAAAGGCGAGTCTTTAGGGTAATCGGATGTGTCATACCATCCCGCATGTCCTTTAGCCACTTCGATTTCCATGTCTTTATAGATGTCTTCAGTAGGGATATCTATAACAAAACTATCTGTATCTGTGTAAAGTACTCTGGACTTGGGATACAAGGGCTTAAAGTAGTCATAAAGAAATTCTAAAATCAAAAGCTTTGATAATTCTAAAACGGTAAACCCAATAAATACAGGTTTGTCCAATTTGACTTTCTTTTTTTTCATCATTATGCCAAAAAGGTGATCATGAAATTTTCTGAAGTCCTGATAATTAGGTTTTGAAGTTAGCTTAATTGCTTCGTTCTCTCTGGTGACTAATCTGACATCTTTACGCTTGTGCGGATTCTCCATAGTCTTTCCAAAACAGCTGTTGTTCATCAACTTGAAAAAGTCTTTTTCTGAAGCATCTGTGGATTTGGTTCTGAGATCAGTGTTCTTCATGATGTATGGTTTCATGAACTGTTCTTGATCAAAAGCAATTATACGATGAACAGCTGTCAACTTCAAACCATGTCTTAAATAAAATTGTAGAAGTCTGTAATGACAGACATAATTATTTTTGCCGCGAAGATTGGGCACAAGTTTAGGCGGCTCTCTTGGATTCATCTTTAGGCTTTCTGCTGCTAATGGATAGTCATTATGCAGGTCATGGAGTTCATGAGGATATTCTAAGTCAACTTCTAGAATGTATCCGCGCTGCTGATCAGGCGCCAAACTGCCCAACCACTTTAATGCTCCTTGAATATTATTTGTACCTGTGTGCATTTTAAAGTTTGCGTAGTGGAAGTGATTGCGCCATTGCCCAACCATACAGATTGTTTGCATCTAAATACATGAGATAGTTAGACCTTTTACTTGGATCATAATCATCTAGGTATTTGTTGTTTGCTTTACAGTAATGATGCGACGCCATACTAATTCCTCCACGCAATCCGTTTTCAATCATCTGAATCATTGGTAGGTCAGACAATAAATCAATCTGTACTCCAGTAAACTTTAAGAAAGCATCCCAGCTCTTTCCCGGCGCAGAAATGTAATGCGCAGGATCCAGGCTATAATGTTTCATGCAGGTTTTCTGAAATTTCAAAGACGTCCGCAACAACTTGTATCAGCCCTTAAGTGGGGAGTCATGATAGTTCCCATCGTTTTCACTCTAACTTTTGCCACGCATCTTGAGCATGCTGGTAATCAGAATCATGATGTCCTTTCCTCTAAGACTAGAAAAGAACGCGCCTTTAGGAGGAAGTGTATCTTCGTCAAACCTTTCCCAACTGTTCTGTACTCATAAGGGTAAACACCCTTTCTAACAAGTGTTGGGGTCAAAATATTCTTCCGTTATTGGGCAGGACTTTAAGGACATAGCCAGTGACTCTAATGAAACCCATCATGTGTTGCATAGAGTCATAAAAAGACTGTTATTTAAAGTGAAACACATGTACTTTTCTGATGACTGTGCAATGCTTTGCACTGAAAGCATCGTCACTGCTTTCATTATAAGATGAGAGTCGAAACCCTCGCAAGTTATGAAAGAATACAGGCAGCTTCCATGTCTTTGGTTCAAACTTTAGTTGAAGATTGCAGTTGTTGTGCGCTGTCCTCTAAATTTTCCCGCTAATGTGATCATGGTCTTTTTACTGTCGGATTGGCTTCTTCACTGAGTTCTAAACCGCAATCCAACAATGTGTGGCTAATTTATACTGTTCTTGGTTTCAGGGTCATTATGATTTCAGATAAATTCAGATTATTAGACAGGCGTTACGCACTTGCTGCATGCGTTCTAAGAAGTATTCTGCAGCATTAGGCCCTCTATATAATTCTGGCTTTGAATAAACGCCATCCGACCTGACAATGATAAAGGCAAATGAACAGATCTGTGATTACTCACTATGGCTGTTTTAGGAAGTCTCTGTGGGGTTGGTCCTTCATAAGGAACAATGAGTGATTCGAAGTCTGCGTAAAAACATATGGAGAATTTTGCATCCGTTTCCGTTCTTAAAACTAACTTTACTGCCTTCTGGGGGCGTAATTATTTCCCGTTTACGTCATGGGCCGATAAAATGTTTCTTATGTTCGCTCGCGGCTTGAACAGATGGAATTTTTGTTAAACATTTTCTGCAGAATTCTTGTTTATTTTTTTGCTTTGAAGTATGCCGCAATAATCTACTCATTGTGCGTATTAATGTGTAATGTGGTAGCCCTGCTGGGGAAAGATCAGCAGAGTCCACATGATTTTTGTCTGGTTCGCCAATCGTTGGACTGTTCTTGGGACACTTTAATCGGCTGTAGATTTTTTTCCCTCATCCCGTGTGTAGACATTAACGTTATTGGTTTGTTTTGTTCTTCAAACTGATCAATTTGGTCTACACTAACGGGAAAAGGGGACACCCCAAAAAGTTGAGATCATTGATGTAAGGGTGATAGTTAGACACTCTCTCTGCGTTTTTGCGGGCGTGATGCAGCCTTGCGTGAACACACCACATAAAGCATTTGTCGTCTGTATTCTTTATGTTTAGAACTGCTTTTTTGCAACAAATGCGGGGGTTTTAGCGGAATGTAAGCCTTCCCTACAATGGTGCATACTTAGCCTGTTTTAATCTGATCTCTAAAATTCGCCCTTGACCAACCAGAGCTCTCATTTTGGCTTCTTCAGCGGCAGCGTAAAACTGTGTAAGCAGTTCGTCTGCCCAACCGGGTGTTAAGTCATTAGAGGAAAGAATAGTCTGTTGTTTAGTCGAGACCAGACTTCTAGATTTTCTTCATTTATTGTTACATAGTCGATTAAAACAGCTAACATTTCTTTAAATGGCGGGTCTATTGTTAGTTTACTTGGAACTTGAGAAATAGCAGTACAACGCTTGCCCGCACGTTTGCTGGATCAATGACTTCTAAATCAATATCATTTAAAGCTCTTGACAAACGCTCTTTCTCGAGCTTTCCCTTCAAACAATTCGTCCGGCCTTCATATATCTTAGCCATGTTGTGTTTCTTTTAACTCAAAATATTTATTTAAATTAAAAAAAAAAAATTAACAGAATCAATATCAACGGTCTTTTTGTGCTTGGATCTAAACTAAAGTATAAACCCCCTTCGATGTTGTTACTGTGAGCTGTTTAGAACAGAGTTTAATTTTCTCGTTTATTTTTTTAAACATTCCTTTTTTATTTGCTCGGCGTCTGGCTGTTGAGAAAAACTTGTCCTGGGCCCTTTCTTTGAAGATCAAACTTTTGTCTTTTGTATTCATCAAAATCGGCTGTAAACGATTAAATTCTTCATCCGGGGATGTTTGAGTCAACTGGGCGTTTTTATTTATGTCAGTTTGAACGAGCTAAGTTTAGCTGTTTTAGTTGAACCATGCTGTGTGCTTTTGGAGTTTAGTTTTTAATTTTTTGCTAGCGCACTTACAGCTAATGAACACAGGCCAAGAGCAAAAGACAAACCTCCTAGAGGGTAAAGCTGCGGGGTGCACCAACACCTGTGCTAAGAGGCCAACACTCGTTCCTGCTGATAGAGCATAATAGTCGATGCTCCAGTATTAACATAGGTAACAGCATTACAGGCAGCAGAATACTTCGTCTGGTTTTGCGGGTATTTTGAAAGGTCTTGCTTAGTTTTTTTTTTGCATTTGTGTAATGTTGGTTAATCTGAAGGTTTTTATGTTAGGGCTTTTACTATCCCTTCTTTTGGCGACTCTGGCGCTGTAGGCACATTTGGATAACCTGAACAGACATGCTTTTTAAAAATGAAAAAAAATTTAGTAATGTATATTTTTTAATCTGTTTTCTTGAATATTAGCTGCGCATCATTTATTAAAAACAAATGTACATTAAGCGGTTTTTTCGGCTTCTTCTTCTTTATCAATTTGAAGTTTATTACGTTTCTCACAGTTCTCCCGCTTCCATGCAACTGATTATCCCCTGTTGACCTTAGGTCAATCCAAAAAACCGTATTTCGTGTTAAATAATCATCAGCCTAACATGTGAAGATGTAATCTTTAGACACAGGTAAACTGTTGGATTTCTACACCTCCCGCCTCCAAACAGTTTTTCTTATTTCATCAAAATGCTGATAAGGTTTAAGCCCGCTAGCGTAGATTTGGTTAGGACTACCTCAATCGAAAATTGTACTTTCGTTATTTTTGGATTAATAACTTTTCACTTCCTCTTTTGAACGGTTCTTCATCTTCGCACAGCAATAAAAACCTTTAAGCGATCTTGCTGCGACACTAAAACTTAAATTCCATATAGCGTCTGCCCTGCTTCTAGGATATGTTGTATGATGAATCACTCTTTCGTAATATATTGCTAATTTGACTGATATTGATGCTGGATCAGCCTCGCTAAGTCAGGGTTGCTAACAACGTCAAACTTAACGAGATGTCAGGGAAAAGCTGTACTTTGCTTCGGTGTCTGATGATTTGATAACGCGTTTGTATTCATTAAAAGTTAGTTCATATGACAATCTGTCTTTTAATGCTCCTTGAAAGTTTCGGTGCATGCGCTTTTAACAACTCAAAATCTAAGGGGATGGAAAAGCGATTTCCATACGCAAAATTTTTCAGCTGCTACTTTTTGCCGTCTTTAATATCTGCGGCGCCTATTCTATGTTTTAGTGCTTCTTCATTTTCGATTCCCTTGAAACGCAGATCGGCCCTTTCATTCCGGTTAGCCTTTGATCAGAATAGGTTAAATATTTGTCTGCATTGTGTAAAGAAAATATTTCTTGTCCCTCAAGTTTTATTTGAAATTTTCTTAACGATTGCCCGTCCCAGATTCTGGACCCAAATGTCCTGTTTGTGTCTGTTGTTGAAACGAGTTTTTATTTTGAAAATAAGACGTGCAGAGCCTGGCACAAACACTTCATCCGCTCCTAGGTCTGGAAATTTAACAGTAAGAATTTGATCCCCATCCAATGTAGATGGATTATTTGGAACAGTAATATTCCCCTTATTTCCCTTCACACCCAAAAGGGTCTTTCAGTTTTTCTATGCGGGTCAAGAATCGAGCCATATGCTTGTGACATTTTTTTTATAAAACAAAATAAAAAAGTTAATTATTAAAAAAACATGGCAGGCATTGAAGATGAAAAATTATGATGATTTTGATCCTGGAGACGACATGGTGAAATGACTCCTTTGGTACAACATCGCTCGGGGGTCCTTTGCGGCGTGAATTAACAGAAAGTAAGGGTCAGATCATATACCAAAGTTTAGGCCAAGAACCTCCCGAATTTATAGACCAATGATTTGAAGTAAAAGATGACCATTTGTTTGTGAGGAGCGACAAGGACTTGTTAGTTACATCTAAACCCGACTCATCAAAGTTTTTAAAAAAGAGTACAAATTTGACAAAGGCTCAGTGTGAGCGACAAAATCGCCTTGGCATTACTAAACCAAAATTAGATAAGGATGCAGTTGCTAAAATTCAAAACACACTACAAGAACTCCCGACAGATAACCAAATGCAAACATGGAACTTAAAGAATTAAATCAATCGGCAGACGAATTAATAAATGCAAAAGAGGCAGAAAACCCGTTTTTCAGGAAGAAACAGCATTAAAGACTATACACGACTCACCGCTACCCATGCGAGAAATAGCGGCCCTTGATCATGCTTTAAGAACCATTAGAGGCGAATTAACAAAAATTTAGCAAAACTGGGTGAAATAGATGAGCATATAAAAAGAGAAAAAGAAAAACTCGTTGAGGCTGATGACGCCAACTTAGGGTTGTATTAAAGAAAGAATAACCCAAAGACTAAAGATCTTGAACAAGAGAGATCAGCAAGACTAGAAGCGTTGTCTACTAACCGAGAACAATTACGAACTCAATGGAGCAGAATAAGAAGAAACTATCCAAAGAATTTTTATGAAGAACAACGCTAGCAGAAGAATAAGAACACTGTTTAGAGAGCAAAGGAGTCACATTTGCAAGCGTTATAACGGCCCTTGGATTTGCAATAAGTTTCACTGGTGTTGGCTATTACAGGCGGCGGTGGTTCGGGTTAGTGCCTCCACCCCCATCACCCCCTCACCGCCTGACAAATCATGGGTTAAAAAAACGCTTGATCATCTTGCGGATTTATTAAAAAAAAATTTGCCGGTAAGCTATAACTCTTTACCGGGTATATTAGGGGGTGTTGTTAGCTGGCTTTTGTTACTGCAAGCAAAGTAGTTGGCTTTATGGCGAGCACTTATGGACATTAGTTCTCTTAATGTTGGGTTAATTTTTTGTAAGATAAAGACCAAGTAATCCTTTGGCCAGGTTAATTTCCCAAAAACAAGGCTGTCTTTTCATATTCATTTGGGCATCGCGAACAGAGTCCGCGTCTTCAACGGTCTTCGGGCTTTGGGCCCGGGGATTGGATGACTTATTCTTGGGGGGTCATTTTTGTTTTTTACTGCTTGCAATATTATGGCTCAGAATTTATGTCGTTTTGTCCAACCTTCTGTTCATTTCCTACAACAAGAATTTCATTGTTGTAGTTTATTATTGTTCCTACTGGAGTCTAAGGTCAGAAGGTAGCATGTATAAAACCCGTGCCAACAGCAAGTTACTTTTGATCTTGCGTATGTAAAACTTTTGGTACCTTTTTTTACTTGAAGGGGAAATCAACTGTGAATTAATGGCGTCCCCTAAATTTGCTAAGTAAATTGTTTTTGTGCATCAAAGAAAGCCAGTAGAAGGATCAGTTATGCCTCGATGCTGCCTTGTGCTTGAATCCTAGTCAAACACCAAACGTAAGTACGATAGAGTCATTTATTTCGTTCTATTCCGTGCTTTAGTTAGGCCCCTTAGAAGTGGTCCTAAGATAAATGTTGGTCCATCTGTTTTTATGCTCTTCTCTATGGACCCGAGGAGAGCAGCTGGCCTTAAGAGAAAGAATGTGTAGGAGGATTCCCAGTCATACTTATACTTCTGTGCACGCCCAATAGATAAGGGTCCTAAGCCATGATTTGGCGGACCAACTTTTGTCTAAAGCTGTCTTTGGTCTTAATATTGAATTCGTTACAGATCTTCAAAAGCCTTCATGTCTATTTCTGTTCTGAATGGATTAAAAACGGGTTTTTGCATTAGGTAAATGGTGCTTGCAGTTCAGTCAAAATACGTCTGAAGTGTAATAGAAATGGAAATCTGTACACATCGACCCCTCACCAAAGATTCAGGATTATGTTACCTGATCACATTACGATTAACTCCACACCCAGTTGATGGCACAAAACACTCGCAAAGTTTTATAACTGGTTCTGGATAAAACTGCATCGGATGAGCTAACCACACTATTTCGTGGAATGCGGTCGTTTTTAATAGGAGGGTTAAGATATCTGTTTTAATGGCGTACTCACCTTTACTTGAAAGGCGTCCAAGACTGAGCCACAGAAATGTCACGAGTATCGGGTTGTTATATTTTTTATGATTGTAGTGCGGCCCAACAGAATATTTTGCATCAGTATATTTGAATGCACACATTTTTAATTCGTTTAAAAAATGTTTGTAACAATAACAACTCAAGACCGTCCTTCGTTTTTAGAACATGCTATTGATAACGAATGCGGAACCAGAACGGTCGCGCTCCATGAAATATTCTACAAAGTCGTATGGTTTAATATAAGCAAAGCCAAGGAGAATAATAAGGTTCTAAAAGTTGACAAAACAGGGGCCAAAGTTAACCAGTTAACAATACCTGATGGTTATTACGGGTTTTGCTCACTAAAAGAAGCAATGAGTAACTTCGACATTACTCTCAAACTTAACAATGCAAATCTAAAAACAATGTTAACATTCAAGCCTGAAGAAGAAGGGGGTTACTATTTTGATAAAGAGCTAGCTAAAATGTTAGGCTTTGCAGCTAACAATCATAGATTTAGAGTTACTCCAAACAAAACTACTTATGAGGGAGAAAATCCGCTCGATCTTGCATTACATTCATTACTTTATGTTCATTTGGACGAGCTGAGCACTGATGAAAACTTATATGATGGAAGGCCCTCAACTGTTTTAAGAGCTCTTCCATCAGGAAAAGCTGCATATTGCGATTATGAAATTATACAATTCCCTAATTTACAGTTTAAAAGATTAGTTTGTGGGAGGGTCGGATCATTTAATATAAAAATTGCAGACAAAGCAGGGAAAGTTGTAAAATGTGATAACCTGCACATTGTTTTGGAAATAAAATAATAAACTGTACTAAAACATGTCGCGTGGACCAGAAGAACCGGGAGTTACATTAGCGCCTGTAAGGTGTATAACCTTAGAATTAAAAGACCTTGCAGACGTTGCGGACTTTGAACAGAACGGTGAGATAGGCACTTTGTATGGGTTTGGGTACACTAAAGATGGTGATTATAAACGCGAAGAGGTTGGCGACAGCAAAAAGTTTCCTAAACTAGAACAACTGCGCAATCTAGAGGCAAATAATGTTGGCCAGTATGAATATAAAATAGTTCGAAAACCTGACCTCAAATGGCACTTAGAACCATATTTAGAATGGGACATAAAATTTGAATTCATAAGCCCATTTACATATTTTAGCCGTCAAAAAAGTTTCAGAAAAGCATTCAACTCTGGCCCTTTACATGTAAGTCTTATGCCGGACGACAATAGTCGGAAAGAAATTGAAATAACGCCGTATGGGAAAAAACAGTACATCCTCCACAGAAAAGAAACAGTTGTAAAAAAAGCTTCTACAAAATTACAGTTCTTTCCAAGCAGAAAATTAGGAGACACGTTCACAATGATATTTGAAATTTCTGTCTTTAAAGATGTGGAGAGGGATGGGGTTGTGGGCGTTAGTGACGACCTTATAAAAGGAATTAATATTAGCTGGCAAAACTTAGACGTTAAACGCCTTAAAGTTATCATCGTCGTTCTTCACAATGGTGAGGATATTAAGGTCATAACAACAAGCAGCAAAATCAATGTTGACTTAAATAGAAACAATCTTACAGAACTGAATTGGATTAATCTTACACATTTAGGTCTCATAGGATTTTATTATACTGAACAAGTTCTAACAGAGAGTATGATAAACATAATAACTGAATTAGATTAAATTCTGTTATAAAACTATGGAGCAGTTAAACTTTATGACAAAAACCCCTCATTGTTCATTAATTTGTGGACAAACTGGTTGTGGAAAAACAATATTTATCCTCAACCTGTTACAAACAGTTTATCGTTATAATTTTGATCACATTGTGATTTTCTGCCCAACACTTAAATGGAACAAAGCATATCATGATAGAAGGTTTATATGGGCAGATGATAACATATTTTTAGTTGATCCCAGCAATAAACTGAGTGAATGTCTAGAACGCTTTTTTATATTGTTTGAGGGAACGCAAACGCTATTTATTATAGATGACTGTTCAGCAGAAAAAGACATAGTTAAAAAGAGAAACACTTTGTCAAAACTGGCTTTCAGTGGAAGACATGCTGGAATAAGTGTGTGGATTTTATGTCAAAAATATAACTCAGTTTTAAAAGACTTTAGAGAGCAGTTAAAGACTGTAGTTTTATTTCACATGAAAGACAGAGATGCATTTGATGAATGTTTGCGTGAAAATGATGTTATTGAAAATGACCAGGAAAAACAAAGGATTAAGCAAAAACTAAAATCTAAAAAGTTTAGTAAATTAGTATTGAAAACGGATAACCCTATACAGTATGTTTGTTTGTAGGGTCGTTATTTTTTGGTTATTAAAAGAGAATGTGTGATGGATTATTATTTTTAATTCGTTGTTGAAGTCTTACTTGGCAGAGAACGGGGAAACACGGATTCAAGGTCGGCCGCTCGAAACCGGTTAAGACCGGTTGAGAGCGGGTGAGCTTGAATCCGTGTTTCCCCGTTCTCTCTGCGTCTTATGCAGACATGCAGTTGGCTCTGCGTAAGCGTTTCCACCTTACCCCAGAGACGTACAGGAGGAAGTTCAGGTCCATGAAGAAGAATAACGACGAGACCTTCGTGCAGTTTGGTGATAGGCTGCGCAAAACGCTAGGGTACTGGCGTCAGTTGGCTAAGTTGGAGCTGGAGGATCTGGTCCTCATTGAACAGCTCACCAACACTGTGTCCCGAGTTGAGGATCCGGATAGGCGAGACAGCACCTCAGGATTTCGCGGCTGCGATTCACACCGCTGAGGGTGTTTGCTGAAGCTCGCAGGGCTTATGGGCATCGCCCCAGATACGGAGAGGAAGCCCTCCACAGGATTTAGTGGCAATAAGGCGCCGACAACTGCTAGCGGGGTGAACAAGGCAGGCAGTTCATCGGGGATTTCAGCGCCCCGACTGTGTTTTCTTTGTGGTCGTCCTGGCCACATTAGGAAAGATTGTCCTAAAGCCGCTGGTAGTCGTAGGGCTAGTCCTTTCCAGCATCCTCGCGCCTCGGCTAACGTGGGGTCCATCCAAGCTTCTGGTGGTACAGAGTGTCCAGTGTTTCTTTCTGTTGTTGGTTCATCCTTGGTCGACACCATCAGGGATTCGGGAGCATCAACACTCTTTGTGGATAAGGATTTAGTTTCCCCTAAGGCCCGGCGGGGCGCCAGTTACGATGTGTGCGGGTTGGAGGCTGGTTTTTACCTCCACCCGTCCTTCTGTACTTATTCCTATCTCCACCCCCTACTTCTGTGCGAAGTATGGGCTATCGCGGTGGAGCGACCTCTGTATTCCCTTATCATAGGGAATACTATCACCTTCGCAGACGGACGCAGTCAGTCCGTGTCTACGGATTTGCCCGTACAGGCGTGTGTGGAGTCACCACACGCGCCAAAGCTAAGAAGCAGGAACAGGAATTGCGTCCCGTTCTTCAGCCGATCTCTGACGAGGTTCTGGCAAGGGCCGATCCTGCTAGCATTATCCGTCTTCAGGCCAGGGACTTGGATGTCCAACGCCTACGACAACTTGTGGATCGTCCCACTCAGTCGGCCCGACACGCCAAGGTGAGCTTTAAGCTCCACAAGGGGATCCTCTTTAGGGTTTTCACTCAAGCAGATCGTGTGGCCAAGCAGCTTGTCGTTCCCCAAAGCTTGAGAGAATCTGTTCTCCGGCAGGCCCACGATTGCCCCATGGCAGGTCATATGGGCTCCAAGCGGACTCTCGAGCGAGTAAGACAGGACTTCTTTTGGCCAGGGATGAACTCACAGGTTAGGCAGTACTGCCGCAGTTTCGATGTCTGCCAGCGGACAACGCCTAAGGGTCGCTTGAAGCGTGTTCCCCTAGGGTCAGTGCCACTGGTTGGGGAGGCATTTCAGCAAGGTTGGGGTTGACCTGGTGGGACCCATTAATCCTCCATCCGATCGCGGTCACCGCTACACTTCGGTAGTGGTAGAATCTGCGAGTCGATGCCCAGAAGCTGTCCCGCTTGGGACTATCGATGCCCCTACTGTTGCTGAATCTCTCCGGCAGATTTGGACGCGCACTGGGCGTGCCCAGGAAGAAGTACGGCCGGAAGTTTGTACTGGAGAGCGATCATCATCCTCTCCAGTGCCTGGACCGGATCCGACCAGTCAGTCGTCGACTCATGAGTTAGGCAGTGGAACTGCAGAGTCATTTTCACCATATCAAGGGTTCCTGTAATACGGATGCTGACTATCTTAGCCGAGCTCCGTAGTCAGCGCATTGGAAAATCGGTCAGAGGGACACTTCCCCTCAACCAGGGTTATATCCCCTTTTGGTCTCTGTATTAGGTGTAGTGACAGTTTTCACTTCAGTGATGTTAACGGTAGCGAATCACCAGTGGTTCGGATTGTTACTTTCATGGTTGGAAGGTTCGCTTAGTTGTTTGATAAATGTAGTATTAGTATTTCTCGGTGTGATCCTATCGTGGAATGTTTGTATTGGATTTATCGTACTCTGTCGATCACAGAGAGTTGGGTTCGGTCCCATTGTTGTGAATTTGCACATGCGTCAAGGTACAAAGGAGCACTGTATCTCAGAGAAACAGATGCTTTTAGAAGGGGGGTTTGTCACGAGTTTGTCACGAGGCCTACGACGTTTGACCCATCTAGGGTGGCGGAATTATTCATTTGTTTATTGTCGTTGCTGTTGTCGTGTATCCGTCCCTTAATGTGGCTTGTGGTGCGGTTGCACCTTGGTGTAGTTCAGCTCAACTTCGGTTTGCTTTTCTCTCTCTCTCTTCTTATTCCACTGCCCGTGCTATTCATCCTGTAGGTTCACGGGTGGCTGGTACCTTTCTCTCGAACTTGCTGTCTATCGCCTCTCGCCTGTCTTTTTACCTGTCGCACGTGCTTCATTTCTTTTAGTTTGAAATATGCTCACTCTGTGACGCAGCATGGCATGTTGGCCGCCATCGCTGAGGGAGGTTAGCTCTTCACTCGAGCGGAAGATGTCTCTGGGAGCGCCTGCTCCGGTCTTGGTTCTTCACCGTATCATCGAAGGTACAGTCGGTATCTTCAATTCCTACAGTCGGCTGTAGGAGAGGGACATCACTTCTTCTTTCTCCACACCTGTGCCTCTGTCCTCTCGACTGGACAGAGGGCAGAGAGAGTCGTTTGACCCGCCTCTTCTGGGTCACCCACGGGTAGCTGGTAAGCATCAGTTTCGTGGTTTGTTTGTTTTGGTTTGTTGTTGTTAGCCGGCTTAGTCTTCTCTTTTGCGCAATTTTTTTTGTTTTCGAAATTGTAAGAGAAATATTGTGGGAGACCTTTTCTCTGGTTAATTCAATCTTTAACCTGGCCATTCTAAATTATTTCCAAAATTCTTTCTCCTGTTTATGCATCTGGTGATGCGGTAGTCGGTGGGGATGGGAGAGAACCTGGTGATTCAGGGTTGGAACTTGCTTGGTCTCGCTCGTCCGCCCCTGTCACATTCGCCGGACTCTTATCCTTCGCCACCGTCTGTTTGTGTGTGCAAGGAGAACGAGTTTTATGTTCGCGAGCGTGCGTACGCATGATTTGTCGTTTGGATGCGTGGTTGGAGATTTGTGTTATTTTGAAATGTGGCTATAAAATGTGACAATTATGCCATTGAATTATTATTTGCAAATGTGGTGGTAGTTATAAAGCGATGGTCGCTGTGTTGGTTATTTCCTAAGAAAGGCAAATGTTAAACGTGAGTGAGAGAAGGGTGAAGATAATTCATATTTGTTTTATAACCTGTTGATTTAATGCAGTCTTTTACCTGCATCGTGTGAGAAGACCCTAGTGAACATTCCTGATTCGATGGGTTTACTGTGTTATGCTCAGGTCTGTGTTGAGCTGGGATTATTGGTGCATTTAGTAGACTTCCCTCGCCCATCATGCGAGTGGCTGTTAAGATTTAACAGCATGGGTCAGACTGTACTGACAGCGGGGTTCCAGTACCCTTCCTCCTTCCTCCTTCCTCCTTCCTTCTTCCTTCCCTCCCTTTCTTCTCTCCTCCCAGCTACGTTTCCCCCCCCCCCCCCTCCCGGGGGCTTAACCCGGAGTCTGGACTGGATGGTGCCACGTGCTGGTTGAGGCACGCTCTGGCTGGGACCACGGACTGGATGGTGCCACGTGCTGGTTGAGGCCACGCTCTGGCTGGGACCACGGACTGGATGGTGCCACGTGCTGGTTGAGGCCACGCTCTGGCTGGGACCGCGGACTGGATGGTGCCACGCGCTGGTCGAGGCCACGCTTGGTCGGGACCGCGGACTGGTAGAGGAGCCCGCCGTCTTGACTGGCCGGCCCTGACCCCCGTCCAGGACCTCCAGTAACAGCGCCACATTTCCCCCCCCCCCCCCCCCCCCTCCGGGACGCGCTCTTCACTGCCTGCTTGTGCGTCGAGGGTGTCGGCTTTGAGCGACTCCCTGCGAGAACCGACCCGGTTCGGAGCACCTAGTGCGATAGGGTGCTCCCAGTAGACTTGACAAAGGCAGGGGTGTGGAGGCACTCCAGGGTGTGGGAAGGGATGGATGCTGGAAATGTTTCTTTATAATTGTGTATATGTCATATGTGCTGGAATGCTGTAATTGTGATTGTGTACGTCGTATGGTGAAATGTTTATTTATAATCGTGCATGTTGTGTGTGTTGGAGTGCTTGATTGTGATTGTGCATGTTGTGTGCGTTGGAATGCTTGATTGTGATTGTGCATGTTGTGTGTGTTGGAATGCTTATTTATGACTGTGTGTGCTGGTGTGAATAAATGGGGTGTTGTATCGTAATCTTTCTCGTGTGGGCTCTTGCGAGGCGTGCGAGGTCAGCCACTCCCTTCACTCCCATCTAGACCGATCCTGTCAGGGCAGACCTCCAGGGGTCGGTCTTTGACAAAGGGTGTTTTCATTCAATCCAGTTTAAGGGTTATAACAGAAACAGTCGCTCAGTAAGAGTTTTTCATTCAATGCAGTTTAAGGGTTATAACAGAAACAGTCGCTCAGTCAGTGTTTTCATTCAATCCAGTTTCTGCAGGATGTAGACCAAGGGAACAGTCCGACCCATGTAGATAGTGACAATCATCTGTGTTCATCTTAGTGACAATCATCTGTGTTCATCTTAGTGACAATCATCTGTGTTCATCTTAGTGACAATCATCTGTGTTCATCTTAAGAAACATGACGACAGTGACAATCATCTGTGTTCATCTTAAGAAACATGACGATAGTGACAATCATCTGTGTTCATCTTAAGAAACATGACGATAGTGACAATCATCTGTGTTCATCTTAGTGACAATCATCTGTGTTCATCTTAGTGACAATCATCTGTGTTCATCTTAAGAAACATGAAGATAGTGACAATCAACTGTGTTTATCTCAGTGACAATCATCTGTGTTCATCTTAGTGACAATCATCTGCGTTCATCTTAAAGTGTAACTCACCCCCTATATAGTGATTTTTAGGATACTGTACGTTATGTCGGGCAAATCACTATTGACAGACACGCTTGCCTATCCGGCCCACCGACAGAGCGCAATTCCTCGTTGAACATTCACGTTTATCTGCGTTGACGGAAATTGCCGACAACATGCCGAAGTTTACCGGAAAACCTGTGACGTTGATTTGGCACAAGTAGAACATGGCGAGACACGACACAAATCGGTACGGTCGAGTCAAACCTGAACGAGTAGAAGTGGAGGCACCAACACAAAATCGTGTTGGCAACACAGACTGGTGAGTAAGAGAACTATAAAATGCCAATCCTGACTCTCAAACTGCTCTCAACCAGTTTCGAGCGGTTTGAGTCGGGATAGGCATTTTATAGTTCTCTCAGACATTTTACTGTTCTCTTGATAATCCATCACACGTTTCTTTTAATAACCAAAAAAATAACGATTATCTACAAACATACATACTGTGGAGGATTATCCGTTTTCATTACTAATTTACTAAACTTTTCAGATTTTAGTTTTTGCTTAATCCTTTGGATTTCTTGTTTGTCT
Source organism: Conus ventricosus (assembly GCA_018398815.1). Taxonomy (NCBI): domain Eukaryota; kingdom Metazoa; phylum Mollusca; class Gastropoda; order Neogastropoda; family Conidae; genus Conus; species Conus ventricosus. Next base: position 19,510 of record JAFLJL010015575.1, read on the forward strand.
TCAATAACACCATTTTCGCGCATACATTCATCAAATGCATCTGTACCTTTCATGTAAAATAAAACTACAGTCGTTGACTGTTCTCTAAAGTCTTTTAAAACCGAGTTATATTTTTGACATAAAATCCACACACTTATCCCAGCATGTCTTCCACTGAAGGCTAGTTTTGACAAAGTGTTTCTCTTTTTAACTATGTCTTTCTCTGCTGCACAGTCATCTATAATAAATAGTGTCTGCGTTCCTTTAAACGCTCTATAAAAGTATTCTAAACACTCACTCAGTTTATTGCTAGGATCAACTAAATATATGTCATCATCTGTCCATATAAACCTTCTATCATGATATGCTTTGTTAAATTCAAGTGTTGGACAGAAAATTACAATTTGATTAAAATTATAGCGATAAACTGTTTGTAATAGGTCTAGGACAAATATTGTTTTTCTACAGCCAGTCCGCCCACAAATCAATGAACAATGAGGCTCTTTTGGCATAAAGTTTAACTGCTCCATAGTTTTTATAACAGAATTTAATTTAATTTAATTTAATCCTGTTATTGTGTTTATCATGCTCTCTGTCAAAACCTTTTCAGTATAATAAAACCCTATAAGACCTAAATGTGTAAGATTAATCCAATTCAGTTCTGTAAGATTGTTTCTATTTAGACTAATATTGATTTTTTTGCTTGTTGTTATGACCTTAATATCCTCACCATTGTGAAGAATGACGACCGTAACTTTAAGACTGTCAAAATCTAAGTTTTGCCAGCTAATTAGAATTCCTTTTAAAAGGACGTCATTAACGCCTACAACCCCATCCCTCTCCTTATCTTTTAAGACAGAAATTTCAAATATCATTGTGAACGTGTCTCCTAATTTCATTTGCGGAATGAACTGTAATTTTGTAGAAGCATCTTTCAAAACCGATTCTCTTCTGTGGAGGATGTACTGTTTATTCTCATACGGCTTTATTTCAATCTCTTTCCGACTATTGTCCTCTGGCATAAGACTTACATGTAAAGGGCCAGAGTTGAATGCTTTTCTGAAACTTTTTTGACGGCTAAAAAATGTAAATGGGCTTATGAATTCAAATTTTATGTCCCATTCTAAATATGGTTCTAAGTGCCATTTGCTGTCAGGTTTTCGAACTATTTTATATTCATACTGGCCAGCATTATTTGCTTCTACATTGCGCAGTTGTTCTAGTTTAGGAAACCTTTTGCTGTCGCCTACTTCTTTACGTTTATAATCACCATCTTTAGTGTACTCAAAACCATACAAAGCGCCTATCTCACCGTTCTGTTCAAAGTCCCTAACGTCTGCAAGGTCTTTTAATTCTAAAGTTATACACCTCACAGGCGCTAATGTAACTCCCGATTCTTCTGGCCCACGCGACATTTTCTAGAACGACTAATTATTTTATTTCTAAAACAATGTGTAGGTTATCACATTTCACAACTTTCCCCGCTTTGTCTTTGATTTTTATATTAAATGATCTGACCCTCCCACAAACTAATCTTTTAAACTGTAAATTAGGGAATTGTATAATTTCATAATCGCAATATGCAGCTTTCCTGACGGAAGAGCTCTTAAAACAGTTGAGGGCCTTCCATCATATAAGTTTTCATCAGTGCTCAGCTCATCCAAATGAACATAGAGTAATGAATGTAATGCAAGATCGAGCGGATTTTCTCCCTCATAAGTAGTTTTGTCTGGTGTAACACTAAAACTGTGAGTGGGCCGATTGTCAGTTGTAAAGCCTAACATTTTAGCTAGCTCTCTATCAAAATAGTAACCTACTTCTTCTTTTTCAGGTTTGAAGGTCAACATTGTTTTTAGATTCGCATGTTAAGTTTGAGAGTAATGTTGAAGTTACTCATTGCTTCTTTTAGTGAGCAAAACCCGTAATAACCATCAGGTATTGTTAACTGGCTAACTAATTTTCCTGCATTATTAAATTTTTTAATCTTATTATTCTCCTTGGATTCAGTTATATTAAACCATACGACTTTGTAAAAAAAAAATCATGGAGCGCGACCGTTCTGGTTCCGCAATCATTATCAATAGCATGTTCTAAAAACGAAGGACAGTCTTGAGTTGTTATTGTTACAAACATTTTTAAACAAATTAAAAATGAGTCCCTTTAAATATACTGGTGCAAAATATTCTGTTGGGCCGCACTACAATCTTAAACATATAACAACTGATACTCTTGACATTTCTGTAACTCAGTCTGACACCTTTCAAGCAAAGGTTAGTACTCCATTGAAGAGCTATCTTAACCCTCCTATTAAAAAAGACTACATCCCGAAAGCGTGGTTTAGTCATCCGATGCAGTTTTTTCAGAACCAGTTAAACTTTGCTGTGTTTTGTGCATCAACTGGGTGTGGAGTGTCGTATGCTGATCATTTAAATCACCCTGATCCTTTGGTGAGGTCAGTGTATAGATTTCATTTTCATTACACCTTCAGGGTATTTTGACTGAACTGCAAGCGCCATTGCCAAATGACAAACCGTTTAATCCATTCAGCAACAGAATAGACATGAAGGCTTTTGAAAGGATCTGTAACGAATTCAATATTATTGTTAAGACACGACTTTAGCAAAAGTTGGACCGCATCATGGTCTAGGCACCCCTTATTTTTGGGGCGTGCACAGAAAGTATAACTATGACTGGGATCCTCCTACACATCTTTCTCTTCAGGCACAGGTGTTCACCTAGGGTCCATAGAGCAAGAGCATAAAACAGCATGGACAACATTTATCTTAGACACTTCTAAGGGCCTAACTAAAGCAGGATTAGAACGAAATAAACGACTCTATTCGTACTTACGTTTGGTGTTTGCTAGGTTCGCAAGCACAAACGAGATCGAGCATAACTGATCCTTCTACTGGTTTTGATGCACAAAAACAATACTTAGCAAATTTAGAGGACGCCATTAATTCTACTGTTTGATTTACCTTCAAGTATAAAAGGTACCAAAATGTTTTACAATACGCAAGATCGAAAGTAGACTTTGCTGTTGGCACTGGGTTTACATGCTGCCTTCTGACCTCAGGCTCCAGATAGGAACAATAATAAACTACAATAATGAAATCCTTGAGGCAGGTAATGAACAGAAGGTCGGAAAAAAACGAAATAAATTCTGAGCCAGTAATATTGCAAGCAGTTAAAAAAAACAAGATGACCCCCCCAAGAATAAGCCATCCAATCCCCATGGTCCAAAGCCCAGAGACCGTTGAAGTAAAAAAAAATAATGACCATGAATATGAAAAGACAGCACTTGTTTGGGATTAACTGGCCTAGGATTACTTGGTCTTTATCTTACTAAAAATTAACCCAGCTATCAAGAGAACGAATTTCCATAAGTGCTCGGCCATAAAACCAACTACTTTGCCTGCAGTAGACAAAAGCCAGCTAAACGACACCCCCTAATATACCTGGTTAAAGCGTCTATGGCTTTACTGGCTAATTTTTTAATAACCCCGCAAGATGATCAAGCTGTTTTTTTTCCATGATTTATCAGGTGGTGATGGAGGCGATGGCGATGGAGGCACTGACCGGGACCACCGCCGCCTGTAATAGCCATCACTAGTGTACTTATTGCAATCCTAAGGCCGTTATAACGCTTACTAAATGTGACTCCTTGCTCTCTAAACAGTGTTCGGTTTCGTTCTGCTGGGTGTGTGTCTTTCAATATAAAATTCTTTGGATAGTTTCTCTTATTCTGCTCACTTGAGATCGAAATTTGATCTCGGATAGTAGACACCCTTTTAGTATTGCCGATCTTTCTTCTTCAAGTTTTTTTTAGTCTTTGAGTTTATTCTTTCTTTAACATCAGGCCCTAAGTTGGCGTCGTCAGCCTCAACGAGTTTTTTTTTTTCTATTTTTATATGCTCATCTACTTCACCAGTTTTGCTAAGTTTTTGTTAATTTGTCTCTGGTTTGTTCTTGAAGAATGATCAGGGGCTGTTATTTCTTGCATGGGTAACAGCGAATCGTGGATAGTTTTTAATGTGTTTCTTCTGAAAAACTGGTTTCTGCTTCTATTATTTTGTCTGCTGTCTGACTTAAATCTTTAAGTTCCATGTTTTGTATTTGGCTATCTTTTGGGAGATCTTGTAGTGTGTTTTGAAGTTTAGAAACTGCCTCCGCCCTTAATTTCGGTCTTACAAGGCCAAGGCGATTTCGATCTTTCACACTGAGTCTTTGTATAATTGTACTCTTGGCTAAAAACTTTGATGGGTCTGGTTTAGTTGTAAGCCGAACAAGTTGTCCTTGATCGTTTTTCACAGACAAATGACCATCTTTTAATTCAAAATCATTTGGGTCTATAAATTCGGGAGGTTCTTGACCTAAACTTTGGTAAAATGATCTGACCTTAGGTTCTGTTATTTCATGCCACATTGAGAGCGTTGAGCGATGTTGTATCAACGGGATCATTTCACTCATGTCGTCTCCAGGATCAAAAACATCATAATCTTCTTCACCTTCAATTCCTGCCATGTTTTTAAATAATTAACTTTTTATTTTGTTTTATAAAAATGTCGCAAACATATGGTTCAATTCTTGACCGGCATAGAAGACTGAAAGAGCCCTTTGGCGTGAAGGGAAATAAACGGAATATTATTGTTCCAAATAATCCATCTACTATTGATGCAGATCAAATTCTTACTGTCAAATTTCCAGACCTAGGAGCGGATGAAGTGATTGTGCCAGGCTCTGCGCGACTTACTTTCAAAATAGAACTCGAATCAGCAACAGACCCAAACAGGACAGTTGTCCAGAATTTGGGATGGGCAATCGTTAAGAAAATTTCTATAAAACTTGAGGGGCAAGAGATATTTTCTTTACATAATGCTGACATATTTTTAACCTATTCTGATCTATGGCTAACCGAGAATGAAAGGGCTGATCTTGCGTTTCAAGGAATAGATAATGAAGAAGCACTAAAACACAGAATAGGCGCCGCAGATGCTAATAAAGCCGGCAAAAAGTATGTGGCTGTAAATTTTGTGTATGGAAATCGCTTTTCCATCCCCTTGGATTTTGAGTTGTTAAGCGCGCATGCGCCATACTTTCAAGGAGCATTAAAAGACAGATTGTCATATGATTTAACTTTTAACGAATACAAACGTGTTATCAGATCAACAGACACCGAAGCAAAGTACAGCATTTCTGACATCTCGTTAGTGTTTGACGTTGTTAGCAACCCTAATTTAGCAAGGCTGATTGAGCAACAATATCAGTCAAAATTAGCAATATATTACGAAAGAGTGATTCATCATACAACATATCCCAGAAGCAAGGCCGACGCGATATGGAATTTTAGTTTTAGTGTCGCAGCAAGATCGCTTAAAGGTATTTCATTGCTGTGTGAAGATGAAGAACCATTCGAAAGAGGAAGTGAAAAGTTTATTAATCCTAAAATAACGAAAGTGCAATGTACAATTGAGGGTAGTCCTAACCAAATCTACGCTAGCGGGCTTAAACCTTATCAACATTTTGACGAAATAAGAAAAATGTTCCGAGGTGGGAGGTGTAGAAGTCCAACAGTAGACCTTGTGTCTAAAGATCTACACCTTCACAATGTTAGACTCGATGATTATTTAACAACAAAATACGGCTTATGGATTGACCTAAGGTCGACAGAGGATAATCAGTTGCATGGAAGTGGGAGAACGGTTAAAGACGTAATAAACATTCAAATTGATAAAGAAAAAGATGGCGATAAACCCCTTAATGCACATTTGTTTTTAATGTATGATGCGCAGCTGAATATTCAAGATAACAGATTAAAAGATATACATTACTAAAATATTTTTATTTTAAAAAAGCATGTCTGTTAAGCATTATCCAAAAGTGCCTACAGAGTCGCCTAAAGAAGAGATAGTAGAAACCCCCGACATAAAAACCTTCAGATTAACAAACATTACACAAATGCAACAAAAACTAGAGCAGGACCTTTCAAAATACAGCAAAACCAAACGAAGGTATTCTGCTGCCTGTAATGCTGTTACATATGTTAATACTGGAGCATCGGCTTTGAGCGGTCTATCAGCAGGAACGAGTGTAGGCCTCTTAGCAACAGGTGTTGGCGCACCCGCAGCTTTACCTCTGGGTGGTTTGTCTTTAGCTCTTGGCGTGTGTTCATTAGCTGTAAGTGCTGCTAGCAAAAAATTAAAAAAACTAAACTCCAAAAGCACACAGCTATGGTTCAACTAATAACAGCTAAACTTAGTTCGTTCAAACTGACAATAAATAAAGCGCTAGTTGACTCGCACATCACGGATGAAGAATTTAGTCGTTTACAGGCCGATTTTGATGACTATAAAAGACAAAAGTTTGATCTTCAAAAAAAGGCAAGGGCAAGTTTTTCTCAACAGACAGACCCCGAGCAGATAAAAAAGGAATGTTTAAAAAAAGTAAACGAGACATTAAACTCTGTTCTAAACAGCTCACATTAACAACATCAAAGGGCGTTTATACTTTAGTTTATGAGTCCAAGCACAAAAAGACCGTTGATATTGATTCTGATTAAGACGACTTTGGGAGACGACCCTGGAGTCGATGTCGATGTATTTTTTTTAATTTAAATAAATAGTTTGACTTAGAAAGGAAACTCAACATGGCTGAGATATATGAAGGACCAGACGAATTGTTTGAAGGAATGCTCGAGGGAGAGCGTTTGTCAAAAGCTTTAAATGATATTAATCTAGAAGTCATTGATCCAACAAACGTACAGGCAAGTGTTGTTCATGCTATTTCTCAAGTTCCAGGTAAACTAACAATAGACCCGCCTGTTAAAGTAATGTTAGCTGTTTTAATCAACTATATAACAATAAATGAAGAAAATCTAGAAGTCTGGGTCTCAACTAAACAACAGGTTATTCTTTCTCATAATGACTTAACACCTGGTTGGGCAGACCAACTGCTTACACAGTTTGATGTGGCTGCTGAAGAAGCCAAAATGAGAGGCTCTGGTTGGTCAGAGGGCGAAGTCTTAGAGATCAGATTAAAACGCTAAGTATGAGCCGATCGTTGGCAAGTCTTACATTCCACTACCTCCAGCATTAGTTGCAAAAAGAGCAGTTCGAAACATAAAGAATTCGGACGACAAATGTTTTATGTGGTGTGTTCTTGCAAGGCTGCATTACGTCCGCAAAAACGCAGAGAAAGTATTTAACTATAAGCCTTACATCAATGATCTTAACTTTAGTGGAATATCCTTTCCTGTTAGTGTAGATCAAATTGATCAGTTTGAAGAACAAAACAAACCAATAACTGTTAATGTATACACATGGTCTGAGAAAACAAATTTGGTGCCTATTAGAGTGTCTAAAGACAGCCCAACAATAGGTGATCCAGCCAAAAGTCATGTGGATTTACTCCTAATGTTTTCACCAACAGGGCTACCACATTACACATTGATACGCACAATGAGTAGACTAATGCAGCATACTTCAAACATGGGCATAGACAAGAATTCTGCAGAAAATGTTTAACAAGAATTCCATCCTATCAAGCCGCGCTTGAACATAAAAAACATTGTAAAAGTTCTGTAGACTGTAATACAGAACTAATTACACCCCCACCCGGATCTAAAGTTAGTTTTAAGAACTGGAAACGGCTGCAAACGAGTCCATACGTTGTTTACGCAGACTTCGAGTCGCTTATTGTTCCCTATGAAGGGCCAACCCCACAGAAACTTCCGAAAACAGTCTTAATGAGTAATCATCAGATCTGTTCATTTGCCTTCATTATTGTCAGGTCGGATGGCGTCCATTCGGAACCAGAATTATATAGAGGACCTAATGCTGCAGAATACTTCTTAGAACGCATGCAGCAATTGCGTAACGTCTGTTCTAATAATCTAAACTTATCTGAAATCATAATGACTCCTGAAGATCAACAACAGTATGACTCAGCCACACATTGTTGGATTTGTGGTTTAGAACTAACGCCAGGACTTGCAGAAAATCCAACAGTAAGAGACCATGATCACATTAGCGGAAAGTTCAGAGGAGCAGCGCACAGTAAATGCAATCTTCAACTAAACTTTAATCCTAAGACATGGAAGCTGCCCATCTTCTTTCATAACTTGCGAGGTTACGACTCTCATCTTATAATGAAAGCAGTAACCAGCGAATTCAGGGTAGCATGCATTGCACAGTCATCAGAAAAGTACATGTGTTTCACTTTAAATAACATGTCTTTTTATGACTCTATGCAACACCTGATGGGATCATTAGAGGCGCTGGCTATGTCTTTAAAGTCCTGCCCAATAACGGAAGAATATTTTGACCCAACTCTCGTTAGAAAGGGCGTTTACCCTTATGAGTACATGAACAGTTGGGAAAGGTTTGACGAAGATGCACTTCCACCTAAAGACGCGTTCTTTTCTAGTCTCAGAGGAAAGGGCATCAGTGATTCTGATTACCAGCATGCTCAAGATGCATGGCAGAAGTTAGATTCTAAAACGATGGGAGACTATCATGATTCATACTTGATGGCTGATACATGTTTGTTGGCGGACATTTTTGAAAATTACAGAAAGACCTGCATGAAACATTATAGCCTGGATCCCGCGCATTACATTTCTGCGCCGGGATGAGTTGGGACGCTTTCTTGAAATTTACAGGAATACAGATTGATTTATTGTCAGATTTACCAATGATTCAGATGATTGAAAACGGATTGCATGGAGGAATTAGTATGGCGTCGCATCATTACTGTAAAGCAAACAACAAATACTTGGACGACTATGATCCAAGTAAAAGGTCTAACTATCTCATGTATTTAGATGCAAACAATCTGTATGGTTGGGCTATGGCGCAATCCCTTCCATTACGTAACTTTAAAATGTACACTGGCGGTATTAAAAACATTCAAGAATTTGTAGAACAACTGCATACTCTTACAGCCGATCGTAAAAGAGGTCTTATTCTGGAAGTTGACTTAGAATATCCTCATGAACTCAATGACCTACATAATGACTACCCATTAGCAGCAGAAAGTCTAAAGATGAATCCAACAGAGCCGCCTAAACTTGTGCCTAATCTTCGAGGCAGAGAACGGGGAAAAGCTCATTCTGGCTCACCCGCCCTCAAACCAGTTTTCGGGCGGCTGACTCCAGAATGAGCTTTTCCCCGTTCTCTGCCCTACAAACAAACATACTGTGTAGGGTTATCCGTTTTTAATACTAATTTACTAAACTTTTCAGATTTTAGTTTTTGCTTAATTCTGTGTTTTTCTTGATCATTCTCAATAACATCATTTTCACGCAAACATTCATCAAATGCATCTCTGTCTTTCGTGTGAAATAAAACTACAGTCTTTAACTGTTCTCTAAAGTCTTTTAAAACCGAGTTATATTTCTGGCATAAAATCCACACACTTATCCCAGCATGTCTTCCACTGAAAGCTAGTTTCGACAAAGTGTTTCTCTTTTTAATTATGTCTTTTTCTGCTGAACAGTCATCTATAATAAATAGCGTCTGCGTTCCTTCAAACAATATAAAAAAGTGTTCTAGACACTTACTCAGTTTATTGCTAGGATTAACTAAAAATATGTTATCATCAGTCCATATAAACCTTCTATCATGATATGCTTTGTTCCATTTAAGTGTTGGGCAGAAAATCACAATATGATCAAAATTATAACCATAAACTGTTTGTAATAGGTCGAGGACAAATATTGTTTTTCCACAACCAGTCTGTCCACAAATCAGTGAACAATGAGGGGTTTTTATCATAAAGTTTAACATTGGCATTGACACCAAAGTTGTCTGCTCCATAGTTTTATAACAGAATTTAATCTAATCCAGTTATTATTTTTATCATACTCTCCGTCAAAACTTGTTCAGTATAATAAAACCCTATGAGGCCTAAATGTGTAAGATTAATCCAATTCAGTTCTGTAAGATTGTTTCTATTTAAGTCAACATTGATTTTGTTGCTTGTTGTTATGATCTTAATATCCTCACCATTGTGAAGAACGACGATGGTAACGTTAAGGCGTTTAACGTATAAGTTTTGCCAGCTAATATTAATTCCTTTTATAAGGACGTCACTAACGCCCACAACCCCATCCCTCTCCACATCTTTAAAGACAGAAATTTCAAATATCATTGTGAACGTGTCTCCTAATTTTCTGCTTGGAAAGAACTGTAATTTTGTAGAAGCTTTTTTTAAAACCGTTTCTTTTCTGTGGAGGATGTACTGTTTTTTCCCATACGGCGTTATTTCAATTTCTTTCCGGCTATTGTCGTCTGGCATAAGACTTACTCGTAAAGGGCCAGAGTTGAATGCTTTTCTGAAACTTTTTTGACGGCTAAAAAATGTAAATGGGCTTATGAATTCAAATTTTATGTCCCATTCTAAATATGGTTCTAAGTGCCATTTGAGGTCAGGTTTTCGAACTATTTTATATTCATACTGGCCAACATTATTTGCCTCTAGATTGCGCAGTTGTTCTAGTTTAGGAAACTTTTTGCTGTCGCCAACCTCTTTGCGTTTATAATCACCATCTTTAGTGTACTCAAAACCATACAAAGCGCCTATCTCACCATTCTGCTCAAAGTCCGCAACGTCTGCAAGGTCTTTTAATTCTAAGGTTATACACCTCACAGGCGCTAATGTAACTCCCGATTCTTCTGGCCCCCGCGACATTATTTTTAGTACAGTTTATTATTTTATTTCCAAAACAATGTGCAGGTTATCACATTTCACAACTTCCCCGCTTTGTCTTTGATTTTTATATTAAATGATCCGACCCTCCCACAAACTAATCTTTTAAACTGTAAATTAGGGAATTGTATAATTTCATAATCGCAATATGCAGCTTTCCCTGATGGAAGAGCTCTTAAAACAGTTGAGGGCCTTCCATCATATAAGTTTTCATCAGTGCTCAGCTCATCCAAATGAACATAGAGTAATGAATGTAATGCAAGATCGAGCGGATTTTCTCCCTCATAAGTAGTTTTGTTTGACGTAACTCTAAAACTATGAACGGACCGATCGGCAGTTGTAAAGCCTAACATTTTAGCTAGCTCTTTATCAAAATAGTACCCTACTTCTTCTTCTTCAGGTTTGAAGGTCAACATTGTTTTCAGATTCGCATTGTTAAGTTTGAGAGCAATGTCAAAGTTACTCATTGCTTCTTTTAGCGAGCAAAACCCGTAATAACCATCAGGTATGGTTAACTGGCTAACTAATTGTCCTTTATTATTAACTTTTTTAATCTTATTATTCTCCTTGGATTCGGTTATATTAAACCATACGACTTTGTAAAATATTTCATGAAGCGCAACCATTTTGGCCCCGCAATTGTTATCAATAGCATGTTCTAAAAACGAAGGACGGTCTTGAGTTGTTATTGTTACAAACATTTTTTAAACGAAATAAAAATGAGTGCATTCAAATATACTGATGCAAAATATTCTGTTGGGCCGCACTACAATCTTAAAAATATAACAACCGATACTCTTGGCATTTCTGTGACTCAGTCTGACACCTTTCAAGCAAAGGTTAGTACTCCATTGAAGAGCTATCTTAACCCTCCTATTAAAAAAGACTACATTGCGAAAGTGTGGTTTAGTCATCCGATGCAGTTTTACCAGAACCAGTTAAACTTTGCTGTGTTTTGTGCATCAACTGGGTGTGGAGTTCATATGCTGATCATTTAAATCATCCTGATCCTTTGGTGAGGTCAGTGTATAGATTTCATTTTTATTACACCTTCAGACGTATTTTGACTGAACTGCAAGTGCCATTACCAAATGACAAACCGTTTAATCCATTCAGCAACCGAATAGACATGAAGGCTTTTGAAAGGATCTGTAACGAATTTAATATTAATGTTAAGGAAGACTTTAGACAAAAGTTGGACCGCAATCATGGCTTAGGCACCCCTTATTTTTGGGGCGTGCACAGAAAGTATAACTATGACTGGAATCCTCCTTACACATCTTTTTCTTCAGGCACGGCTGTTCACCTAGGGTCCATAGAGCAAGAGCATAAAACAGCATGGACAACATTTATCTTAGACACATCTAAGGGCCTAACTAAAGCAGGAATAGAGCGAATAAACGACTCTGTTCGTACTTACGTTTGGTGTTTGCTAGGCTCGCAAGCACAAACAAGATCAAGCATAACTGATCCTTCTACTGGCTTTGATGCACAAAAACAGTACTTGGCAAATTTAGAGGACGCCATTAATTCTACAGTTGATTTGCCTTCAAGTATTAAAAGGTACCAAAATGTTTTACAATACGCAAGATCGAAAGTAGACTTTGCTGTTGGCACTGGTTTATACATGCTGCCTTCTGACCTCAGACTCCAGATAGGCACAATAATAAACTACAATAATGAAATCCTTGTGGCAGGCAATGAACAGAAGGTCGGAAAAAACGAAATAAATTCTGAGCCAGTAATATTGCAAGCAGTAAAAAAACAAGATGACCCCCCAAGAATAAGTCATCCAATCCCCGCGGCCCAAAGCCCAAAGGCCGTTGAAGATCTGGACTCTGTTCGCGATGACCATGAATATGAAAAGACAGCATTTGTTATTGGATTAACTGGCCTAGGATTACTTGGTCTTTATCTTACTAAATAGTAACCCAACTATTAAGAGAACTAATGCCCATAAGTGCTCGGCCATAAAGCCAACTACTTTGCTTGCAGTAGACAAAAGCCAGCTAACAATACTCCCTAATATACCAGGTAAAGAGTCTATAGCTTTACCAGCTAATTTTTTTTAATAAACTCGCAAGATGATCAAGCTGTTTTTTTACCCATGATTTATCGGGTGGAGGCGATGGAGGTGGAGGCACTGACTCGGGACCACCGCCGCCTGTAATAGCCATCACCAGTGTACTTATTGCAAAACCTAAGGCCGTTATAACGCTTACTAATGTGACTCCTTGCTCTCTAAACAGTGTTCGGATTCGTTCTGCTAGCGTTGTGTCTTCATATAAAATTCTTTGGATGGTTTCTCTTATTCTGCTCACTTGAGTTCGCAATTGTTCTCGGTTAGTAGACAACGCTTCTAGTCTTGCTGATCTTTCTTGCTCAAGATCTTTTAGTCTTTGGGCTATTCTTTCTTTAATATCATGCCCTAAGTTGGCGTCATCAGCCTCAACGAGTTTTTCTTTTTCTCTTTTTATATGCTCATCTATTTCACCCAGTTTTGCTAAATTGTTTGTTAATTCGCCTCTGATGCTTCTCAAAGCATGATCAAGGGCCGCTATTTCTCGCATGGGTAGCGGCGAGTCGTGTATAGTCTTTAATGCTGTTTCTTCTGAAAAACTGGTTTCTGCTTCTATTGCATTTATTAATTCGTCTGCCGATTGATTTAATTCTTTAAGTTCCATGTTTTGCATTTGGTTATCTGTCGGGAGTTCTTGTAGTGTGTTTTGAAGTTTAGAAACTGCATCCCTATCTAATTTTGGTATAGTAATGCCAAGGCGATTTTGATCGCTCACACTGAGCCTTTGTCTAATTGTACTCTTTTTTAAAAACTTTGATGAGTCTGGTTTAGATGTAAGCTGAACAAGTTGTCCTTGGTCGCTCCTCACAAACAAATGGTCATCTTTTACTTCAAAATCATTAGGGTCTATAAATTCGGGAGGTTCTTGGCCTAAACTTTGGTATAATGATCTTACCTCACTTTCTGTTAATTCACGCCGCAAAGAGAGCCCCGAGCGATGTTGTACCAAAGGAGTCATTTCACTCATGTCGTCTCCAGGATCAGGAACATCATAATCTTCATCTTCTCTGCCTGCCATATTTTTAAATAATTAACTTTTTATTTTGTTTTATAAAAAATGTCACAATCATATGGCTCGATTCTTGACCCGCATAGAAGACTGAAAGAACCCTTTGGCGTGAAGGGAAATAAGCGGAATATTACTGTTCCAAATAATCCATCTACTATTGATGCAGATCAAATTCTTACTGTTAAATTTCCAGACCTAGGAGCGGATGAAGTGATTGTGCCAGGCTCTGCGCGTCTTATTTTCAAAATAGAACTCGCTTCAACAACAGACCCAAACTGAACGGTTGTACAGAATCAGGGGCGGGCAATCGTTAAGAAAATTTCTATAAAACTTGAGGGGCAAGAAATATTTTCTTTACACAATGCAGACATATTTTTAACCTATTCTGATCTATGGCTAACCGGGAATGAAAGGGCTGACTTTGCGTTTCAAGGAATAGAAAATGAAGAAGCACTAAAACATAGAATAGGCGCCGCAGATACTAAAGATGGTAAAAAGTATGTAGCTGTAAAATTTGCGTATGGAAATCGCTTTTCCACCCCCTTAGATTTTGAGTTGTTAAAAGCGCATGCACCGTACTTTCAGGAGCATTAAAAGACAGATTGTCATATGAACTAACTTTTAATGAATACAAACGCGTTATCAAATCATCAGACACCGAAGCAAAGTACAGCATTTCTGACATCTCGTTAGAGTTTGACGTTGTTAGCAACCCTAATTTAGCAAGGCTGATTGAGCAACAATATCAGTCAAAATTAGCAATATATTACGAAAGAGTGATTCATCATACAACATATCCCAGAAGCAGGGCAGACACTATATGGAATTTTAGTTTTAGTGGCCGCAGCAAGATCACTTAAAGGTATTTTATTGCTGTGTGAAGATGAAGAACCGTTCAAAAGAGGAAGTGAAAAGTTTATTAATCCTAAAATAACGAAAGTACAATGTTCGATTGAGGGTAGTCCTAACCAAATCTACGCTAGCGGGCTTAAACCTTATCAGCATTTTGATGAAATAAGAAAACTGTTTGGAGGCGGGAGGTGTAGAAATCCAACAGTTGACCTTGTGTCTAAAGATTTACATCTTCACAATGTTAGGCTTGATGATTATTAACAACGAAATACGGTTTATGGATTGACTAAGGTCAACAGAGGATAATCAGTTGCATGGAAGCGGGAGAACTGTGAGAGACGTAATAAACATTCAAATTGATAAAGAAGAGAAGCCGATAAACCGCTTAACGCGTATTTGTTTTTAATATATGATGCACAGCTGAATATTCAAGATAACAGATTAAAGATATACAGTACTAAATTATTTTTATTTAAAAAAAAGCATGTCTGTTCAGGTTTATCCAAATGTGCCTACAGCACCGGAGTCGCCAAGAGAAGAGATAGCCCCGACATAAAAACCTTCAGATTAACCAACATTACGCAAATGCAACAAAAACTAGAGCAGGACCTTTCAAAATACAGCAAAACCAAACGAAGGTATTCTGCTGCCTTTAATGCTGTTACCTATGTTAATACTGGAACATCAACTATAAGCGCTCTATCGGCAGGGACAAGTGTAGGTCTCTTAGCAACAGGTGTTGGTGCACCCGCAGCTTTACCTCTAGGAGGTTTGTCTTTAGCTCTTGGCCTGTGTTCATTAGCCGTAGGTGCTGCTGGCAAAAAATTAAAAACTAAACTCCAAAAGCACACAGCTATGGTTCAACTAATAACAGCTAAAATTAGCTCGTTCAAACTGACAATAAATAAAGCGCTAGTTGACTCGAACATCACGGATGAAGAATTTAATCGTTTACAGGTCGATTTTGATGACTACAAAAGACAAAAGTTTGATCTTCAAAGAAAGGCGAGGACAAGTTTTTCTCAACAGCCAGACGCCAAGCAGAAAAAAAAAGGAATGCTTAAAAAAGTAAACGAAACATTAAACTCTGTCTAAACAGCTCGCAATAACAACGCCAAAGGGTGTTTATACTTTAGTTTATGAGTCCCAAACACAAAAGACCGTCGATATTGATTCTGATTAATTATTTTTTTTTTTAATTTAAATTAATATTTTGAGTTAGAAAAGAAACTCAACATGGATAAGATATATGAAGGACCAGACGAATTGTTTGAAGGAATGCTCGAGGGAGAGCGTTTGTCAAAAGCTTTAAATGATATTGATCTAGAAGTCATTGATCCAACAAACGTACAGGCAAGCGTTGTTCATGCTATTTCTCAAGTTCCAGGTAAACTAACAATAGACCCGCCAGTTAAAGTAATGTTAGCTGTTTTAATCGACTATATAACAATAAATGAAGAAAATCTAGAAGTCTGGGTCTCGACTAAACAACAGGTTATTCTTTCTCATAATGACTTAACACCCGGTTGGGCAGACGAACTGCTTGCACAGTTTGACGCTGCCGCTGAAGAAGCCAAAATGAGAGGCTCTGGTTGGTCAGAGGGCGAAGTCTTAGAGATCAGATTAAAACAGGCTAAGTATGAGCCGATTGTAGGCAGGTCTTACATTCCACTACCGTCAGCATTAGTTGCAAAAAGAGCAGTTTTAAACATAAAGAATTCAGACGACAAATGTTTTATGTGGTGTGTTCTCGCAAGGCTGCATTACGCCCGCAAAAACGCAGAGAGAGTGTCTAACTATCACCCTTACATCAATGATCTTAACTTTAGTGGAGTATCCTTTCCTGTTAGCACGGATTCCATTGATCGGTTTGAAGAACAAAACAAACCAATAACTGTTAATGTCTACACATGGGATGAGGAAACAAATCTACAACCTATCAGAGTGTCCAAGAACAGTCCAACGATTGGCGAGCCAGACAAAAATCATGTTGACTTACTACTGATGCTTTCACCAGCGGGGCTACCGCATTACACATTGATACGAACAATGAGTAGACTAATGCAGCATACTTCAAAACAAAGACGCAAACAAGAATTCTGTAGAAAATGTTTAACAAGAATGCCATCTGTTCAAGCCGCGAGTGAACATATAAAACATTGTATTGGCCCAGTTGACTGTAATACAGAACTAATTACGCCCCCAGAAGGCAGTAAAGTTAGTTTTAAGAACTGGAAACGGCTGCAAAATTCTCCATACGTAGTTTACGCAGACTTCGAGTCGCTTATTGTTCCTTATGAAGGGCCAATCCCACAGAAACTTCCGAAAACAGTCTTAATGAGTAATCATCAGATCTGTTCATTTGCATTCATTATTGTCAGGTCGGATGGCGTTCATTCAAAGCCAGAATTATATAGAGGGCCTAATGCTGCAGAATACTTCTTAGAACGCATGCAGCAAGTGCGTAACGCCTGTTCTAATAATCTGAATTTATCTGAAATCATAATGACGCCTGAAGACCAAGAACAGTATGACTTAGCCACACATTGTTGGATTTGCGGTTTAGAGCTAATGTCTAACAGTGAAGAAGCCAATCCGACAGTAAGAGACCATGATCACATTAGCGGAAAGTTCAGAGGAGCAGCGCACAACAACTGCAATCTTCAACTAAAGTTTGAACCAAAGACATGGAAGCTGCCTGTATTCTTTCATAACTTGCGAGGTTACGACTCTCATCTTATAATGAAAGCAGTGGACGATGCCTTCAGGGTGTCATGCATTGCACAGTCATCAGAAAAGTACATGTGTTTCACTTTAAATAACATGTCTTTTTATGACTCTATGCAACACATGATGGGTTCATTAGAGTCACTGGCTATGTCCTTAAAGTCCTGCCCAATAACGGAAGAATATTTTGACCCAACACTTGTTAGAAAGGGTGTTTACCCTTATGAGTACATGAACAGTTGGGAAAGGTTTGACGAAGATACACTTCCTCCTAAAGGCGCGTTCTTTTCTAGTCTTAGAGGAAAGGACATCAGTGATTCTGATTACCAGCATGCTCAAGATGCGTGGCAAAAGTTAGAGTGTAAAAACGATGGGACTATCATGACTCCTACTTGATGGCGATACATGTTTGTTGGCGGACGTCTTTGAAAATTATAGAAAGACCTGCATGAAACATTATAGCCTAGATCCTGCGCATTACATTTCTGCGCCCGGATGAGTTGGGACGCTTTCTTAAAGTTTACTGGAGTACAGATTGATTTATTGTCGGATTTACCAATGATTCAGATGATTGAAAACGGATTGCGTGGGGGAAGTAGTATGGCGTCGCATCATTACTGTAAAGCAAACAACAAATACTTGGACGACTATGATCCGAGTAAAAGGTCTAACTATTTTATGTATTTAGATGCAAACAATCTGTATGGATGGGCAATGGCGCAATCACTTCCGTTACGCAACTTTAAAATGTACACAGGCGGTGATCCGAATAATATTCAAAAGGCATTAAAGTGGTTGAGCAGTTTAACGCCTGATCAACAGCGTGGTTTCATTCTAGAAGTTGACTTAGAATATCCTAATGAACTCCATGACCTGCATAATGACTATCCATTAGCAGCAGAAAGTCTAAAGATGGATCCAAGAGAACCACCTAAACTTGTGCCTAATCTTCGCGGCAAAAAAAATTATGTCTGTCATTACAGACTTCTACAATTTTATTTAAGACATGGTTTAAAGTTGGCAGCTGTTCATCGTATAATTGCTTTTGATCAAGAACAGTTCATGAAACCATACATCATGAAGAACACTGATCTTAGAACTAAATCTACAGATGCTTCGGAAAAAGACTTTTTCAAGCTGATGAACAACAGCTGTTTTGGAAAGACTATGGAGAATCCGCACAAGCGCAAAGATGTCAGATTAGTCACCAAAGAGAACGAAGCAATTAAGCTGACTTCAAAACCTAATTATCAGGACTTTAGAAGATTTCATGATCAGCTTTTTGGCATAATGATGAAAAAAAAGAAAGTCAAATTGGACAAACCTGTATTTATTCGGTTTACCGTTTAGAATTATCAAAGCTTTTAATGTTAGAGTTTCTTTATGACTACTTTAAGCCCTTGTATCCAGAGTCCAGAGTACTTTACACAGATACAGATAGTTTTGTTATAGATATCCCTACTGAAGACATCTATAAAGACATGGAAATCGAAGTGGCTAAAGGACATGCGGGATGGTATGATACATCCGATTACCCTAAAGACTCGCCTTTGCATTCAATTACTAATAAGAAGGTTTTAGGAAAGATGAAGGATGAATTATCTGGAGGGGTGATTAAGGAGTTTATTGGTTTAAGGTCGAAAATGTACAGTATTTCGAGCCAGGAGAAAATCATTAATAAAGCAAAGGGAATATCTCGCAGTGTTGTGCAGTCGAGCATATCGCATGACAACTACAAAGAAGCATTGTTTGGCAATAAGACTTTTCATCATGACAACGTAAAACTGCGATCTAATCTACATGAGATCAACACAACAGTTGTAACAAAGAAGTCATTAGATAGAACAAACACAAAACGGGTGTTTGTTAATCCAGAGTTTTCATATGCAATCGGGCACTGGAGGACCGCATAAACAGGAGGGTTATATTTTTCATCAACTTTTATTATAAGATCAATCATAGCTTCATCCAATTCATTTAAATCTTTTCTCATGTTTGCTTGATGCGTTCGAATTTTTTTATTATTTCAAGATATTCTTTTTCCCAATTTGGGGGTTTGAGTTGTAGGTGATCTGGATGATTTAGCATGCATTGATTAATCCCCGAAAATGTTTCCTTAATAGCATTACACGCATGAAATGATTCCCGTATCATTTTCAAGGTCGCTTCCTTTACCATTCTTGTTTCGTTCTGCACTTCCTTCTGAGCTTCCATTTTAAACTCAAATATATTTACGTAAATTAATTAAAGCGGAACTGTGTCTGGTGGGATTATCTGCAGTTCTTCTTTCACAAAAGATCTTGAGGAGCTGGTTGTTTTGTTGTGTCAGTTTCTCGTAAATAATACACGGGCGGATTCATTTTTACAATTCTTTTATTTCATATGGATCAACACTCCAAACTGGATCTGTTGCTCTGATGCGAGTGTCCCCTTCTGCTTCCCCCGGTAAATAAAGGTACCTTACTTTTAAACCAAACGGTAATAGTTTGCCGGATGAAGACTCTCCTTCAACAACATTTATTGTTTTTCTTTTGATTGCTAGTACTGGTTTTAGTCCTTTAAATTCTTCATTATTCATTGCGCGCAAAACTGAGGGCAGTCTTCTAACCCATTCTGTGTTGCGAGAATTGTCAATCAGCTCTCTGTGATACTGGTCGGAAAAAAAACTTTCAGATAACTGTTAAAGTTTTCAACTAAAGCTGTGATCTGTGAACTCCTGGAATGCCTCTTTTAATGGTAACTCTATGTTTTAACAATATTGATTCACTTGCCCTTTAAATTCTTTTCCATCATCGACTTGAATCATGCGAGGATAAGTTAAAGGACCTCGTTGGTATATTAGTTGTATGGCAACAGCAACAGCAGAAGCACTCTTTTGTGTTAATGGTTCCGCATCTTTGTATCTTGAAGCTATGTCAATGACTGTAAGTGCGTACTTAAATCTTTTTCGTCTAATCGTATCAGAGGGTAAATATAGAAGGTCCATTTGATGGGTGTCGTTCGGTATTGTGTTCACAAAGTGTGGCCTCTGTATTCGCCTAGGCGCAGGTAAATAAATTTGCCAAATCGCTTGTTAGATAACCATTCTTTTGCTGTTTGTTCACTGACTCCAGCTGCTTGGCTTAGCTTTTAATTGCTGTTATTCCCTTCCAATATCCTTTTGGTGAATAATAGATTTTGTTCATTTTTATTCAGCCAATATTATGCGCAACAAAATACACGACGGTCATGCCAAAGACAATAAACCCGATTTCTTGCATCTTTTGTTTTTCTGATGGTTGATAAAAGTCGCTGAATTTTGGTGGGGGCAATGTCTCGACCGGTTTGCCTGTTACAAGATAATATTCTTTTATTGCTTGATCAACGTCTTTAAATGTGTAAGCTGCATGTCCCTGTTTTTTCAGTGTGTTATTAATAAAATCTAACTGCTCAATTCTCTGCTTTTCATAGGCGTCTTGCGCAGCTGCTAGTTGCTCCACAGCTTTGTTATGTCTTTTTCTCTCACCGTCGTCCCGTAGTTTACTAAATGCGTAATTACTTCCGCTAAAAGCAAGCGCATTCACTACTGCGCCGCCTATCATCATTACAAGTGAAGCCATTTTTATAAATGTATTTTTTTCTTACATATTTATATTGTCTGGAATTATTCCTTGCTTAACTAGAAAATCTTTCGTAGCAAACGAAGCTGCAATGATAGCAATTAGCTTTGCTGAATCCTCAAAGTCTAGTTTGCCAAGATCTCTGGCTTTATTTTTAACAAGCTTTTACCAAGCATTGTGTATCCTATACTTAGACCTCCAATAACAGCAGAATGGTATACAAGGTTGGCAACAGTTTTTTCGGCGCTCATTTTTAGAAAATAAAATAATTATAAATTAATAAAAAACATGAACAGTGATGATCTACTACAGCTACAGGCGGCCTAAACCTTCCTGAACTTATGAATGACCAAGTTGATGACCAAGCTATTATGCCCAAAAAGGAGAGGCTGTATTCTTTGGCAGCATGTGGGAAAACAAAACAGTTCCTCGGAACTGAATTCAGCATGAACAGATTCAACAGATGCCGCCACAAGACATTATAAAGTATCATAACAGGTATGAAGCGCAGCTGGGGTCTAGAATGGTGAAAAGTGTGGGGCAAACGGTTCTTAGTTTGTACACTAAACTAGTTAGTAAATTTGCTCCCATTGATTCTGAACAAGATCTTACGTATGATTTAACGCAAGATCCAGTTTTAACAAAGTCATTAGAGTCTCTAGGATGTGATCTATACTACAGATTTGGAACATTGTTATCGCCATTAATCATGGGATTAATAACTTTAATCATATAGATTTTATTTCCTTCAAAATGACCGAGCCAGAAAATCAGCAGAATCAGAAAACACTGAATCAGGTGGAGAAAGTAACCAAGCCAGAAAATCAGCAGAAAACACTGAATCAGGTGGAGACCATTGAAAAGCATCCTCATCCTGGGCGTGTTAAAGCAGAAGAAAATTAGCAGAGTGAACAGACAAAAAAAATTAATGTTACAGAATATAACTCATCATGAAAACATAACACGCCAACGTCAGAACAAGTTGATTCAATGCCAGCTATAAAAACTCCATGCGATTCAAGGGCCCCAAAGTCTTCATGGAATATTGAACTTAAAACTGTTGCCATTTTTGGCGCCCTTGCTGCTGCTGGGGCGGTTATTACGGTTATAAAATATATAACCAATGGCAACAAAAACAAAAGAAGTTAAAACAACCTGAACCACTAAATACAGAAAAAGACAACAGCACGCCAAAACCGCCAATAACAAAACATCATTTTGATCCATTTATAATGCAATATAATTTTTAAAAATTTTTTTGATAAAAATAGATCATGGCGGATTATTATTTGTTTAAAATGATGAAGTCAATAAATAAAGACATGGAGTCTATAAAAGACATTTCCATAGACCAGAATTGTAATCAGTGCGGTTGCTTAGGATGTAAGAACTTCATTAAGATCATATGCTGACCGATCTTGCGCAGAGAAACGCTGAGCAAGATATTCTCAGCGATGACGCGTTTTTTGAGGCGTGTGTGTACTATATTAGACATCTACTATTTAAGACAAAAACATAGAATGTATTGTTTTTTTGACAAGATAACTTGAAAAGAACTTGTTGTACTTAGAGGATGACTTAGTTATGATCTTAGGTTAACTTGGGATGGCTTGAGGATGACTTGAGGACGACTTCAGTTAAGAACTTAAAAGTGACTTGGGTGACTTGGGGATGACTTAAGGATGACTTGAGGACAACTTGAGAATGACTTGAGTAAGAACTTGAGGATGACTTAGAAGTGACTTGGGGTAACTTCAGTTAAGAACTTGTGGATGACTTGAGTGTGTGTGCGTGGGGTGGGGTGGGGTGGGGGGACGTGCGTGCGTGGGGTGGGGGTGGGGGGACGTGCGTGCGTGGGGTGGGGGTGGGGGTGGGGGGATGTGCGTGCGTAGGGTAGGACAAAACACACACACACAAACAAACAACAAACACAAACAAACAACAAACAAACAACAAACAAACACACAATAGACAGGACAGTGCTTGTGGGAAAAGTGAAGGGGGCTTTTTGTTGTTCACACTTGAACGTCGTAAATTCAAGACAGCCACCGAAAGCACCTATCAGAATCCTGAATCAATAATCACAGGATCTGTTTCAGTTCTATCGGCGGCCGCCCGAAGGCAGCCTGAAAAGGAGGTGTGCAGGACGTTGAAGCAAGTTTTCAGGAAAAATGTTTGCCGGCGGTTACAGCGTAACCGTTACTATTTTTAGAAGCCCGTCATACTATCGTCAGTAGTCCAAACCCCACCACGCAGGCCTGCACGCTGTTAGGTTGTCCCTGTGGCCTCAACAGCCTAGCCTTCGCTGCTAGCCAGGCGGTTACGCGTAACCGTTACTATTTTTAGAAGCCCGTCACAGTAGTTCAGAAAACTTAACATTCCAATCGTCATAAGAACAAAGAGTTTCATTATACTTTCCTTCTCGCACAACAAAAGTTCATCCGGGCTTAGGGCCAGCATTGGGGGAGTTAGTGTTTTTTTCAAAAGTAAAATACTGCTTTGGTAGAGCTTTTTTGGCGGCTCTTAATCGCCAGTTAGTACACCTGTCGCTAAACATTTGGAGCTTTTTGTAGAAATAGTGGCGCCACCCACTACCCCTTCCAAAAAGCACACGTCTCCAAAACTGGTTTGTGATTCAAGAAGTTCTATCTCTAATTCAGAAAAGATACTATCACGCAACATTGAAATAAAATCAACCAACACAAACAACTGAAAACGTCTTCACACCGCCACAGCACTAGGAGAAATGAACAACACAAGTGCTGGGCGGAAATGTCGTCACTACTAATCAGCTGATTCTATCTAGTCTTGTGATTGGCCGGCCGTGACATCAGCCCATCGCGTGATCCGAAAATCGTCATGTCCGGCCACGTAGTAAGTAATCGGATAGTGCAGAGTCCTTAGGTAGGCCGGCAACTAGCAATTAAAGGCTTACCTGCCCCCACCGTTTGTATATGGGGCGCGTTCAGCCACGGCTGCTTTTCCCCTACGTTACTCTATGGGGCGTGTTCAGCCACGGCTACTTTCCCCTACGTTACTCTCTGAAAAGTTTGTAGATAATCGTTATTTTTTGGTTATTGAAGTCTTACTTGTCAGAGAACGGGGAAAAGCTCATTCTGGAGTCAGCCGCCCGAAAACTGGTTTGAGGGCGGGTGAGCCAGAATGAGCTTTTCCCGTTCTCTGAGGCAAAAAAAAATATGTCTGTCATTACAGACTTCTACAATTTTATTTAAGACATGGTTTGAAGTTGACAGCAGTTCATCGTGTAATTGCTTTCGATCAAGAACAGTTCATGAAACCATACATCATGAAGAACACTGATCTTAGAACTAAATCCACAGATGCTTCAGAAAAAGACTTTTTCAAGCTGATGAACAACAGCTGTTTCGGAAAGACTATGGAAAATCCGCACAAGCGCAAAGATGTCAGATTGGTCACCAAAGAGAACGAAGCAATTAAGCTGACTTCAAAACCTAATTATCAGGACTTTAGAAGATTTCATGATCACCTTTTTGGCATAATGTTGAAAAAAAAGAAAGTCAAATTGGACAAACCTGTTTTTATTGGGTTTACTGTTTTAGAATTATCAAAGCTTTTGATGTTAGAATTTCTTTATGACTACTTTAAACCCTCGTATCCAGAGTCCAGAGTACTTTACACAGATACAGATAGTTTTGTTATAGATGTCCCTACTGAAGACATCTATAAAGACATGGAAATAGAAGTAGCTAAAGGACATGCGGGATGGTACGACACATCTGATTATCCTAAAGATTCGCCTTTGCATTCAACTGTTAACAAGAAGGTTTTAGGAAAGATGAAGGATGAATTATCTGGAGGGGTGATCAAGGAGTTTGTTGGTTTAAGGTCGAAAATGTACAGTCTTTCGAGCCAGGAGAAAACCATTAAGAAAGCAAAAGGAATATATCGCAGTGTTGTGCAGTCAAACATATCACATGACAACTACAAAGAAGCATTGTTCAATAAACATACATTTCATCATGACAACGTAAAACTACGATCTAATCTACATGAGATCAACACAACAGTTGTAACAAAGAAGTCTCTTGACAGCACCAACACAAAACGAGTATTTGTTAATCCCGAGTTTTCATATGCAATCGGGCATTGGAGAACAGCATAATTATATATCTTCTTTGTCCGCGGGTTCGGGTTTATATTTTTCCCAAAGTTTATCTATAAGCTCAATCGCATCAATATCCAATTCATTCAAAATTTTTCTCATGTTTGCTTGATGGGCTCGAATTTTTTTTATTATTTCAAGATATTCTTTATCCCATTTTTGATAATCAAAATTTGGGATTTGGGGTTGTAGGTGATCTGGATGCATTGCCATGTCCTGATGAGTCCTCGCAAATGTTGCCCTAATAGCAGAATTCAAATCAAATGATTCCCGCATCAATTTCAAGGTCTCTGCATTTATCATTCTTGTTTCCGGTTTAGTTCCATGTAAGAATTCTTTCTTCTGTGCTTCAATACGTAAGGCTTCTTCGTTGTGAGCTTCCATTTAAACTCAAATATATTTACGTAAATTAATTAAGCGGAACTGTGTCTGGTGGGATTATCTGCAGTTCTTCCTTCACAAAAGATCTTTGAGGGCTGGTTGTTTTGTTGTGTCAGTTTCTCGTAAATAACACACGGGCGGATTCATTTTTACAATTCTTTTTATTTCATATGGATCAACACTCCAAACTGGATCTGTTGCCCTGATGCGAGTGTCCCCTTCTGCTTCCCCCGGTAAATAAAGGTACCTTACTTTCAAACCAAATGGTAATAGTTTGCCGGATGAAGACTCTCCTTCAACAACATCTATTGTTTGTTTTTTGATTGCTTGTACTGGTTTTAGACCTTTAAATTCTTCATTATTCATTGCGCGCAAAACTGAGGGCAGTCTTCTAACCCATTCTGTGTTGCGAGAATTGTCAATCAGCTCTCTGTGATACTGGTAGGAAAAAAGTCTTTCGGATAACTGTTTGTTAAAGTTTTCAACTAAAGCCTGTGATCTGTGAACTCCTGGAATGCCTCTTTAATGGTAACTCTATGTTTTAACAATAATCGATTCACTTGGCCTTTAAATTCTTTTCCATCATCGACTTGAATCATGCGAGGATAAGTTAGCGGGCCTCGTTGGTATATTAGTTGTATGGCAACAGCAACAGCAGAAGCACTCTTTTGTGTTAATGGTTCCGCATCTTTGTATCTTGAAGCTATGTCAATGACTGTGAGCGCGTACTTAAATCTTTTTCGTCTAATTGTATCATGGGGTAAATATAGAAGGTCCATTTGATGGGTGTCGTTCGGTATTGTATTCACAAAGTGCGGTCTCTGTATTCGTCTAGGCGCAGGTAAATAAATTTGCCAAATCACTTGTTTAGATAACCATTCCTTCGCTGTTTGTTCACTGACTCCCGCTGCTTGGCTTAGCTTTTTTATTGCCGTGATTCCCTTCCAATATCCTTTTGCGAATAATAGATTTTGTTCATTTTTATTCAGCCAATATTATGTGCAACAAAATACACAACGGTCATACCAAAGACAATAAACACGATTTCTTGCATCTTTTGTTTTTCTGATGGCTGATAAAAGTCACTGAATTTTGGTGGAGGCAATGTCTCGATAGGTTTGCCTGTTACAAGATAATATTCTTTTATAGCTTGATCAACATCTTTAAATGTGTAAGCTGCATGTCCCTGTTTTTTCAGTTTGTCGTTAATAAAATCTAACTGCTCAATTCTCGCTTTTCATAGTTATCTTTGTGCTGCGGCTAGTTGCTCCATAGCTTTGTTATGTCTTTTTCTCTCCCCGTCATCCCGTAGTTTACTAAACGCGTAATTACTTCCGCTAAAAGCAAGCGCATTAACCACAGTGCCGCCTATCATCATTACGAATGAAGCCATTTTATAATGTATTTTTTATTTTACATATTTATACTGTCTGGAATTATTCCTTGCTTAACTAAAAATCTTTCGTAGCAAACGAAGCTGCAATGATAGCAATCAGCTTTGCCGAATCCTCAAAGTCTAAGTTTGCCAAGATCTGCTGTTTAATTTTAACAGGCTTTTACCAAGCATTGGTACCTATACTTAGGCCTCCAATAACAGCAGAATGGTATACAAGATTGGTAACAGTCTTTTCGGCGCTCATTTTTAAAAACAAAATAATAATTATATTTAGTAATAAAACATGAACAGCGACGATCTGCTAAACATTCCTGAACCTATGATTACAAATGACCAGTTGATGAGCAAGCTATTATGCCCAAAAAGGAAAGGCTGTATTCTTTGGCAGCATGCGGAAAAACAAAACAGTTCCTCGAAATGAATTCAGCATAGAACAGATTCAACAAATGTCGCCACAAGACATTGTAAAGTATCATAATAGGTATGAAGCGCAACTAGGATCGAGAATGGTAAAAAGTGTAGACAAACGGTTCTTAGTTTGTACACTAAACTAGTAAGTAAATTTGCGCCTATCGATTCTGAACAAGATTTTATGTATGAATTTAACGCAGGATCCAGTTTTAACAAAGACATTAGAGTCTCTAGGATGTGATCTATACTACAAATTTGGAACATTACTGTCGCCATTAATCATGGGATTAATTACTTTTAATCATATAGATTTTATTTCCCTTCAAAATGCCCGAGCCAGAAAATCAGCAGAATCAGAAAACATTGAATCGGGTGGAGAAAGTGAATAAAAAACCGCCTCATCCTGGATGCGTTGCAGCAGGGAAAAGATTAGCAGAGTGGAACAAACAAAAAAATTAATAGTACAATCAAAGAATATAACTCATAATGAAAAAGCGCCAGAGCCGCAGCCAGTTGTTTCAATGCCAGATATAAAACAACCAAACAAGAACAAGTTATTTCAAGGCCTACAGCACCAAAGCCTTCATGGAATATTGAACTTAAAACTGTTGTCATTTTTGGCGCCCTTGCTGCTGGGGGCGGTTATTACGGTTATAAAATATATAAACAAAGACACCAAAAACCAAAGAATTCCAAACAATCTCCGCCACAAAAATACAGAAGCCGAACACAAAAGTATGCTAGCCCCACCAACAACAAAAGATTATTTTGATCCATTTCAGATGCAATAATATTTAAGAACTTAATTTTAATTTTTTTTGTTTTTTTGAATAAAAATAGATCATGGCGGATTATTATTTTGTTTAAAATGGTGAAGTCAATAAATAAAGACATGGAGTCTATAAAAGACATTTCCATAGACCAGAATTGTAATCAATGTGGTTGCTTACGATGTAAGAACTTCATTAAGATCTATGCTAACCGATCCCGCGCCAAGGACGCTGAGCAAGACATCCTCAACGATGACGCGTTTTTTGAGATGTGTGGTACTATATTAGACATTTACTATTTAAGACAAAACATAGATTGTATTGTTTTTTTTCTGATAATTATAAGATAACTTGAATAAGAAACTTGGTTGTACTTAGATGATGACTTAATTACAATCTTGAGGTGACTTGAGTAAGAACTTGAGGTGAAATTGGGGATGACTTAAGTAAGAACTTAGAAGTGACTTGGAGGATGACTTGAGTAAGAACTTAGAAGTGACTTGAGGATAACTTAAGGATAACTTGAGTAAGAACTTAGAGTGACTTGAGTAAGAACTTGAGTAAGAACTTAGAAGTGACTTGGGGTGACTTGAGTTAAGAACTTAGAAGTGACTTGAGTGTGTGCATGCGTGGGGTGGGGGTGGGCGGGGTGGGGTGGGGTGAGTAGGGCGGGGGTGTGCAGGAGTTACCTCCCTTAGTGTCCGCACATAGCAAGTACAGGGAGTACCGCAGCCCTCTTGCTGCTAAAATAGGACGTTCACACATGAACGGCTATTTATATGTAGCAGTCAGCACGGCTGATTTTTACCGCGGCCCTACTGCTGCTAAAATAGGACGTTCACACATGAACGGCTATTTATAGCAAGGCGGATTTTACCGCAGCCCTCTTGCTACTAAAATAAGGCGTTCACGGCATGAACGGCTATTTATAGTAGCAGTCAGCAAGGCTAATTTTACCGCAGGTTGCCTCCCACTATAAAGAGTTTCATTATACTTTCCTTCTCACACAAAATAAAACAGCGCCATTTTTTAGAATAGAATCATTTTCTTCAAAAGGCAAGAGCTTATCAAATTTATCAACATCTCTTTCAATATACCGGCTAAATCTCTGCCGTGAATCAACAAGCTTTCAAGGCGCTTGTGTAGTTTATCAATAGTAGGTTCTCGTTTTTCTTTCTCCTCACCTTCCAAAAAACAATATTTCTCTTTAGCTTAGGAAGTAAAGAACTGGGCATGCCTGATTTTCTTTTGTTTAAATACTCCGCCATACAGCCGTAATAAACACATAATCACCTATAGCAAGAAGTTGTTCTCTGTGAACAAACACATCCGTCTGCATTAAAATCCTGGCTGAACTGAGAGGCGCTGGTGTTGGGGGGGGGGGGGGGGGGGGGCGTTGGTTCAAGATCGTCATGTCCGGTCACGAGGCGTATTCAAGAATGTTCTTTTCTAATTGCGTCAGGTACAAGCCCGCCTTATGGTGGTTACAGTCAGCTAATTATGGGCCGTACCTGTCGCCGCCTTGCCCACCTAATACACCCTGCTACAATCTACAACCCCTGTAATTAGTCTGCTTTCACAGTGTCTCAGTCAAGCCATACATGATTTCTGTAGTTTTATATTCACATAAAAGACAGAGGATTGAAAACGGATAATCCTACACAGTATGTTTGTTTGTAGATAATCGTTATTTTTTTGGTTATTAAAAGAAACGTGTGATGGATTATCAAGAGAACAGTAAAATGTCTGAGAGAACTATAAAATGCCTATCCCGACTCAAACCGCTCGAAACTGGTTGAGAGCGGTTTGAGAGTCAGGATTGGCATTTTATAGTTCTCTTGAGTATTTTGTTGTCCACGAATGATCTGCAGTTAGCACAGTGTGTCGTCCAGTGAGTGACCGACTTGGCTTCAACTAGTTTTAAGCTCATCGTGTGTTGAATCACTGTACGTTTGTGTTGATTTGTTTGAAGGATTTAGAATTTTGAGAAGTCGAATGAAACAGTTGTTGCACACTTTTCCTGGTTACTCAAGAAAAGGTCTGTTTACTATTGTGGGGGTGGGGGTGGAGAAGAAGAAAGGGGGGGGGGGGCGTGTCAGTGCGTGTGTGATGACAGCATGTCTGTGTGTGTGTGTTGTGTGTGTGTGTGTGTGTGTGTGTGTGTGTGTGTGTGTGTGTGTGTGTGTGTGTGTGTGTGTGTGTTTTGTGTGTGTGTGTGTGTGCCTGAGGCCCAACGAAATGTTCAGTATAAAATCACATTTATGTTATGGCTTATGCTGGATGTGGATCAGCACATATTCCTGAGTCTTCATTTAGAACCAGCCTCACCACACAATCCATCTGCTAATAACAATAAAGAATTATTTTTTTGCTTAGTAATATTTAGAGCTGTGTTTTCAAGTTCATGACCATCAAAAATAGGATGGGTTTTGTGTGTGTGTGTGTGTGTGTGTGTGTGTGTGTGTGTGTGTGTGTGTGTGTGGTGTGTGTGTGTGTGTGGTGTGTGTGTGTGTGTGTGTGTGTGTGTGTGTGTGTGTGTGTGTGTGTGTGTGTGTGTGTGTGTGATGTGCCCGTGCATGGGTGTGGGTGTGTGTGCATTCCATAAAAGAAGAAGACAGTGAGTAAAACAGTCACTGAAACAATCATCAAATAAGCCCAAGAGCATACAGGTTGAGCTGGAAACATTACCAGCTACTTTATTCTTCAATGTAAAGTTAATCATGCAAGGGGTTTATTCATTCATGTAATAACTAGTGCATATTGTTTAAATGAAAAAAACAGTACATGTGTTCAATGCCAGATTTTATTTGTTCCTTGCAAAATTTCTTCATGACCTATTTTTTGAAAGTATGGTTACACTTAGTAACAGCATACATTTCTACTCAAGTACAAAAAGTGAAAAAATTATCGCTTGGTTATGTATTACAAAAGTGAAAGTGTTACACGAGTCACAATAAATGAATATTTCTAAAAAATTGTCTAAGAGTGTGCAACAGGGAGAGTTGAGAGACCAGACAGTTAGACTGGAGAAAGGAGAAATAAAGACAAGGACAAAGGAGGGAGAACAGGGAACTGCACAGCTAGAAAGAAGGAATTATTACTCATTTAAAAACAACAACAAAGAAAAAAAAACAAGTACAAAGAAAGAAAAAAGACTTCATGAATGTACAAACCAAAGTGTAAGGAATGTCCTCATGATCTCTGTATCTTATGACTTGTGTGAAGCAATTCAAAATACCATGGCCATTTTATATCAAAAGCAGAAAGCAGCTACAGGCAATGGTAATGATATCAATACTAAGTAACAAACAGCAGAACGAGGAATAACAGTTGGAGGGGAACAAAGGAAAATGAAAGGAAAAAATATTAGAAAATATCAGATGCTAACTGTCACGAGTTTGTCACGAGGCCTACGACGTTTGACCCATCTAGGGTGGCGGAATTATTCATTTGTTTATTGTCGTTGCTGTTGTCGTGTATCCGTCCCTTGATGTGGCTTGTGGTGCGGTTGCACCTTGGTGTAGTTCAGCTCAACTTCGGTTTGCTTTCTCTCTCTCTCTCTCTCTTATTCCACTGCCCGTGCTATTCATCCTGTAGGTTCACGGGTGGCTGGTACCTTTCTCTCGAACTTGCTGTCTATCGGCCTCTCGCCTGTCTTTTTACCTGTCGCACATGCTTCATTTCTTTTAGTTTGAAGTATGCTCACTCTGTGACGCAGCGTGGCATGTTGGCCGCCATCGCTGAGGGAGGTTAGCTCTTCACTCGAGCGGAAGATGTCTCTGGGAGCGCCTGCTCCGGTCTTGGTTCTTCACCGTATCATCGAGGGTACAGTCGGTATCTTCAATTCCTACAGTCGGCCTGTAGGAGAGGGACATCACTTCTTCTTTCTCCGCATCTGCGCTTCTGTCCTCTCGACTGGACAGAGGGCAGAGAGAGTCGTTTGACCCGCCTCTTCTGGGTCACCCACGGGTAGCTGGTAAGCATCAGTTTCGTGGTTTGTTTGTTTTGGTTTGTTGTTGTTAGCCGGCTTATTTTCTCTTTTGCGCAATTTTCTTTTGTTTTCGAAATTGTAAGAAAAATTTTTGTGGGAGACCTTTTCTCTGGTTAATTCATCTTTATCCTGGCCATTTCTAAATTATTTCCCAAAAAATTCTTTTTTCCTGTTTATGCATCTGGTGATGCGGTAGTCGGTGGGGATGGGAGAGAACCTGGTGATTCAGGGTTGGAACTTGCTTGGTCTCGCTCGTCTGCCCCTGTCACATTCCCCGGATCTTATCCTTCGGCCACCGTCTGTTTGTGTGTGCAATGAGAACGAGTTTTATTTTCCCGCGAGCGTGCGTACGCATGATTTGTCGTTCGGATGCGTGGTTGGAGATTTGTGTTTTTTTGAAATGTGGCTATTAAATTGTGAAAATTATGCCATTGAATTTTTATTTGCAAATGTGGTGGCCGTTATAAGCAATGGTCGCTGTGTTGGTTATTTCCTAAGAAAGGCAAATGTTAAAGTGAGTAAGAGAAGGGTGAAGATAATTCATATTTGTTTTATAACCTGTTGATTTAATGCAGTCTTTTACCTGCATCGTGGAGAAGACCCTAATGAACATTCCTGATTCGAGGGGTTTACTGGGGGTTATGCTCAGGTCTGTGTTGAGCTGGGGAATTGGTTTGCTTTTTGTAGACTTCCCCTCGCCCATCATGCGAGTGGCTGTAAGATTTAACAGCATGGGTCAGACTGTACTGACGGCGGGGTTCCAGTACCCTTCCCCCTTCCTCTTCCTTCTTCCTTCCCTCCTTTCTTCTCTCCTCCCAGCAAAGTTTCCCCCCCCCCCCCCCCCCTCCCGGGGCTTCGCCCGGAGTCCGCCCGGATGGTGCCACGTGCTGGTTGAGGCCACGCTCTGGCTGGGACCGCGGACTGGATGGTGCCACGGGGCTGGTTGAGGCCACGCTCTGGCGGGACCGCGGATGGATGGTGCCATGCGCTGGTTGAGGCTACGCTCTGGTCGGGACCGCGGACTGGTAGAAAAAGCCCGCCGGCTTGACTGGCCGGCCCTGATCCCCGTCCAGGACCTCGTAAAAACGCCACGGTTTCTTTCCCCCCCCCCCCCCCCCCCCCTCCGGGACGCGCTCTTCACTGCCGCTTGTGTGTCGAGGGTGTCGGCTTTGAGCGACTCCCTTCAAGAACCGACCCGGTTCGGAGCACCTAGTGCGACGGGGTGCTCCAGTAGACTTGACAGAGGCAGGGGTGTGGAGGCACTCCATGGTGTGGGAAGGGATGGATGCTGGAAATGTTTATTTATAATTGTGTATATGTTATACGTGATGAGATGTTGTGGTTGTAAATGTGTACGGCGTATGGTGAAATGCTTGATTGTGATTGTGCATGTTATGTGTGTTGGAATGTTTGATTGTGATAGTGCATGGTGCGTGTTTGAAATATTATTTGCGATTTTTGTGTGTTGTGAATAAATGGGGTGTTGTATCGTAATTCTTTATTGTGTGGTCTCTTGCGGGGCGTGTGAGGTCAGTCACTCCCTTCACTCCACCTAGACCGATCCTGTCAGGGCAGACCTCCAGGGGTCGGTCGTGACACTAACACACCCCAAAAAAAGTAACATTAATGCAATTCCAAGTTTTTTTGTTTTTGTTTTTTTCAGGTGTACATGTAGGAAACGTGTTGCAATGAACACCAACCATAAAAGCCACTGTTGCACAGAGTTTGAGAAGATTTGGCAGAAAGTTTTACGATACAGGTATGATGAATTGTTACACCGTTAACTTTCTTCTTTATCAAATAAAAAAAAATTTAGATTGTCTTTTTTGGTTTCTTTTGAGGTCATGATCTGCCATTGTATATTCTTTTCAAGTTAAATTGCAATATAATGCACACACATTCAGACATGAAAAAAGAAAAATGGTTTGGGAATTTGTACATACCTGTATGGAATACACCTTTAAGTTTATTAAATATTGTTTATGGATTTGTGTTTACTTGCCGATTTTTACTCTGCAGAAACATAGAATCATCCAAAACACCTGAAAATTTCAAAGATACTAGTAGTATTATATGTTTTTGTTGTCAGATATTTTGAAAGATTCTGTAAAGTTACTCTTTTCTTTTTTGTTTGTCTAAATTGCCCATAGTTAGATTCAGATTACAAGTGATAATAATAAGATGTCAAATTATTCTGCCTTAGATCAAGGGACATTATTGAGTTTATTTTGAGTAGGAACCTTTGAAATTGTGAGAAGTAATTTGTATGACCGATTATCCCTGGTAGGGTACAAGCAAAGGTGATGTTTTCAGTTGAGTTAGTTGGTATGTGTATATGGGTGGTTAATACGTTGTATTAACATACACAATAACTCGGTTTTACCTAAATTTTTGAAACATGTTTTAGTGACTGTTTCAGGAAATAAGGAAAGCCCAGTTCCAATATGGGCTAGTTTTGTTGGTCAGAGGCAAAGTTTCCAAATGGCCGTCGCGCAGATAATGATATAACATCCAACTGCTTTTGTTCACTCTGCATAAAAATGTCATAAATTAATAGCTGGGGACAAGTCAGCATGTGCCCTAAGACTGTGATATCATTCTGTGCAGGTCCTTGCAAGTGGAAAAAGGTGGAGGTCAGCCAGCTGAGTGTATCACTGCTGTTCCTGGTTTCCAGACTGTCTGCCTTGACCCTGATGTGTTGGAAACTGCCTATCATCAGTGCAAACAGGAGCAGGGGCCCGATGAGGGCTTCTACAGAAGAGTAAGCTTGCACAATTTGCTTGTAGGGTGCCAGTGATTTATCGAATGAAAGGAGCGTTAAAGGGACCCCTAGGGGAGTATAAATGACACATCCAGCTGTGACAGGGATAAAAAGTGGGAAGGGCATGGGAAATGGCACACGATATCAAAGGGTTTGTACTCTAGTAAAGGGGGCCCCTTATCACAGGTTTCAGTGGTTTAGATTTTAAATATCCAAACCTTAGTCAGCTTCTTGTTTGCCTTCTAAGACTTACCCAGACATGATGGACACACAATATGAGAACACTGATATCGAAAAGTCCTTGAGTACTAATTCTGATTGTGTGTGTGTGTTTGTGTCTACATGTGCATGTGTATTGTTTAAAGCCAGGTGAAGTCCATTTTTTCAGTGAATGATTATGGCTTGTGTTCTCATTGTGGTTTAGGTAGCCGCTTTCTAACTTCAGGGAAATTTGAATGAATGTCAGGAGCTTACTCAGTTACTGCTTCCAATATTATCTCCCTACAACATTTTTTTTGCTCTTCCTCAGATACTCAGAAGTAAAAAGCTGCAAGCAGTCTTTGATATGGACGGGAAAAATATCCTTCTAGATTCACATTCTTTCTGTCTCTTGCATTGTGTACTCTAAGGTTTGGTAACATGTACAGTAGTTATTCATACATGGTCAATACAGCAAGATAAATGTTTAAGAGCTTAAGGTGAACTGAAATGGACCTACATATGTCTCTTGCCACTGTTTTTCTCCATCATGGACCAAATGCAACTTTCTCCAACAGGAAATACCGGTACATTGGCTACAGGCAGCTTGTGAGGTGGTGCTTTGGAATTCTGGGCAGAAACATCCGTGTTCCCCTTCCATCTTGCTGTGTTCACCAAGATCCGGGTGAACATTTCCAGTCAGAAAAATATCGTGGTTTTCCAGTTGGCCTGATTGGGCTGAACACACAGTGTGTACGTGTGTGTTGTGTGTGGGGTACTATTGTATTTGTATTTTATAGGTTTTTGTATTGACTTCTTCCTAGTGTGAAATGTACTTCCTGCTTTCTTTGGTGTGTGGGGTGTGTTTTGTTGTGTGTGTGTGTGTGTGGGTGTGTGTGTTGTGTGTGTGTGTGTGTGTGTGTGTGTGTGTGTGTTTTCTTTTCTTTTTTTCTCGTTTCGTCATCTTTGACCCAAGTTGCATTACTCTGAAACAACTTGAAGTTGCTCACTATAAAGAAGACTGATGTGTGGTTATTCTGTCTGCTAAACAGTATGGAAAAACATTGTCAACAGATAGAAATGGTTTTCTCCCGCTCCCACCCTGTCCCCTTGCACCATTTGTCCTCTTTAAGAACTTTTAGATAAAAAAAATTAGTTGGGTATTGGAATAAAAAAAGAATAGAACCCAAGTGTTCCACTCCATAATGTTTGCATCTTGGTGCTATGATTCAGTTGAAATGTCCTAATAAATTTTTGTTTACCAAATCTACTTGCCTATGAATGTCAGCCTTGCATGAAGCGACTCGCACCTTTTTAAGTGATTTATCAGAAAGGTGACTTCTGTATGGTGGAGAAATTTGGGATTTCCGCAGTTTCTTTCTCTTTGTGTGTGTGTTTGTAAAGTAAAAAAAATGTTCAGTACTTCGGGACTGAAAGGCACTTCATTGTTTACTATTAGGCACAAGAGTAACTGAGGATCAAGTAAATGCTTACAACCAGAATCCAAATCTTGAGCCAGGTTCATTCGGTATATTGAATCACTTATCCATTTATCTTGCCTGTAAGTAGCCAGTGCCTCGTGTTTGCTTGGATGGGCATATTGTGCTGTCAGGGGGTTCTGGTTTTTCTCTGAACTTTCCTGGAAGGGAACTCCTCAGTGCAGATGGGCTCTCTCCTACATTTGAAAGAGGTGGTGAAGCAGCTTGGACACATAACCTGTAACGGTGAAGACAGTTTTGTTATTTAAGTAAAGTATACACTTTTAATTGGATTTTCTTGTGATTATCCAGACAAAGAAGAAAAAGGGAAAAATGTTTTATCAGCATCCATCTACCTCTACACATTTTCCCTTTTGCCCCTCCCCCCCCCCCCCCCACCCCACACTCCCCCTCCACCACTCCCACCCCAAAGATAAAAACAGAAACCGTCACTTGTAAAAAAACATGAACAGACTAATTGTAGGCCATTTGACAGTTATTTTTAAACCCTTTGCCAAAA
This sequence comes from Conus ventricosus, assembly GCA_018398815.1. Classification (NCBI taxonomy): domain Eukaryota; kingdom Metazoa; phylum Mollusca; class Gastropoda; order Neogastropoda; family Conidae; genus Conus; species Conus ventricosus. The sequence continues at coordinate 56,513 of JAFLJL010015575.1, forward strand.
CATAGTCATAATGTTTGCGAGTGGATGGGAAAGACTAATAATGAAAATAATGACTGTGTTTTTCTTAAGAATGCAAACCAAATCACAAACTGAAAATAATGCAGAAAAGAAAATTTGTTTAAAGAATTGAGATAAGACATTTGCATGTGAGTAATGTGCCACATAAATAGCATGATCTATAGATGACTCTTGAAACTTGTAATATATATTGGGGGAATGTGGTTTGGTCTACCTTCAACTCCCTGTGTCTTATCAAACCTCAACACATCCTTTAGTCAGTAATGTTTTTTTTTACAAGAACAGGGGGAAGCACAAGAAAAATTAAAGCCCCACATCAGTATGTAGGCTTTATACTCACCATAGGTTGGATCAGGACTTCAGCCTGCGTATGCTTTGTATTCCCCTTTTGGCCTTGGGGAAAGTAATGGCCATTTTCACACTGCCATCCTCCACCTGAAGATATCCCCTCTACTTTTAAATTGAAAGCATGGCAGCCAGGAACAGCCTGCAAAAATGTTCAACATGCTGGTTAAGCCATCATCAATAAAAAGGAATATTGTGTGTAACCCCTTCATAAATTCATAGGGAATAATGTGTTTAACCATTCTCTTCAGTGCCAGGTGCATGCACAACCCCCCCCCCCCCCCCCCCCACCCCCCCCCAAAAAAAAAAGTGCCTCCGCCAGTGCTATAAAACTGCATCCAACTCTCCCTTGCCACCCCACCTTTACGTACCCCTTGCCTCTCCCATGCTTGCCGCAAGCATCCTTCCATGCGTGTTCATCTCAAATCCACACAAAACCACGGGCCCTGTTGTCTTCTGTTGTGTCAGTCACCACATGTACACTGGTGATCCACACAGACCACAGGCCTGTTGTTTTCTGTTGTCAGTCACCACTTTGTACACTGGTGACCCACCAGACAAAAGGGCCCTGTTGTCTTCTGTTGTGTCAGTCACCTCATACACACTGGTGACCCACACAGACCACAGACCTGTTGTCAGTCACCACATGTACACTGGTGATCCACACAGGCCTGTTGTCTTCTGTTGTTCAGTCACCTCACACACACTGGCTGGCTCATTTGGGTTTGGAAAAAGGTGTGAACAAAGTCCATCCCCCTTGGCCTGTTGGCTTCACACTTTCAAAGGCATGGAACTTCACACAATTGATTGCGTCAGCTGAGTGGGGGAATCCTTTAATTTTTGGTCACAAAGCCAAGTCCTTGGTAAAACCTCTGGGGTACACTAGCTTAAGATGGGATAGGCAACCAACAGAATATTTGGTTGGTGGCACAAAGCCACACTATTGATCCAACGGATTATTCAGTTTAGTTAGCACTTGAAGGGTTAATTGTGTTTGAGATCAAGCAGAGCATTTTCCCTTTTACATGTATAGTCTTTAAAATGGTTCTGCCCAAGCTTATTGATAGTTGCCCGATGGTTTGGACTGTGGCTATAGATCAACAGAATATAAATTTGTTCTTATCAAGAACAGTTTACAAGGAAATCACTTTGTACAAGTAAAATGCAACTTAGTAACCAACCTGGTTACATTCCTGCCAAGAAAAGGCTGTGTCTTCGGACAGAATGACAACAAACCCGACTGTGGGAAAAGCGTCCAGCTGTGAGGTTGGGTTTAGAGGGTGACAGCTTCTTGACATCATTGAGAAGGTATTTATTTTCAATGATGTTGAGGAGAGCAAGGTAATCCTAAAAGTTTTGTAACAATATATATAGGTTTAAAGAAGGCTTTCATATCTTTATTGAAAACAAAAATACATTATCATCACAAAAAAAAAGAAACAGGCAAGGGCATTTGACCTTTTTATGTGGGAACATAACACAGAAAATTGCAACCACTATGACAATATTTAAGGCAACCAGACTATTAAAATCAATACATGCTTCAAACAAATGGTTGGAGACCAGTCTGAAAAAATGCAGCTTCAGACAAAGTTTCAACCTGTTTGAAAGTAGAACTCTGCAGTTGAACCTGCTGATTGGTGATTCTACCAATTAGAACTGTGATCAGTCTTTATGATGGACTCTGCCCGTAAGAACAATACACAAACTCTAGTACACAGTCAAAAAATGAGGCGGTGCTTGATACATACAACTCACCCGGAGGTTTAACCAGTCTTTGGTTCTTTCATTTGCCACACAAATGTCCTTTTTGGCAAGGTGGGATGTCGCCTGAATCCCCCGTTGTGGTTGTTCACAAGGGGGGAAAGACAAACTCTCCCACTTTGGGCCCTTTATCACTTCCCATTTCATCCTGTGTTGAGGCTGCCCCCAGTGATGATGGTTGACAATGGATTTCCTCCAATCACCCACCTTTTCCATCCCAGCCCCGTTTTCCAACTGGTTCAGTTTTTTGGTCAGACCTGTATCAACATAAGGCATAATCAAACTTGATTTTTGGCCCCTTTGATGTGCATAGCATTATGCCTATTTTGACACGAAAGCGAATGTACACAAGACCCTCAAAAATTCCAAAAAATTTTTTACTTGACAATCACTTTGCTTTATGGATGGGTTTTAACATCACTATAAATGGTAAATCAATGCCACACACACACCACCCCACACCACAAAACACACACCCCACACACACACACACACACACAACACACAAACACACACACACACGAACTGTTCCATTAAGTGTATTATTTCCTCATTTGAAAACTGAAACTGATTGTTCCAACTTCCCTTTCCTATTTTCAGTATGCAAACTGATTGTTCCAACATTCCTTACCTATTTTCAGTATGCAGCAGTTGGCGTGCAAGACTTAATCTGAACACAGTTGTTTATGATTTGCACTTACTTTTTGCGACATGCCACACATCGAAGTAAAAGCTTGACATTGGGTTCTGCTCCCCGATGTATTTTTCGTTTTGTTTATGTCGATCAGTGACAATGGAGCCAACTTCAAGGGGCCCGCTCATGCAGGAAAAGGAAAAAGTTTTCTGCAGACCCTCATTTTCACATCTGGCACCGTTTCCAAACCTCATTGCTCTGCAAATGCAAGTGACATTTAGAGATCAAAGCAAACTTGAAAAAATACAAAACAATAACAAAATCCGATGAAGTCTTGAGTAACTTCAGTATGCCCCAGTGGATACTCGTAAATGCAGAAGGTGAAGATACTGTTCCTTCTCTTTATCTTAGGCAAAAAGGTTATTGTTTTTTTGCTTGTCTGCTAATGTTTGGCAAGAATAAAGAGCATCACTCTTTCCAAAACCCTTTAAAAAAAAGATAACTTGGGCTGCCTTCACCTAGGAACAAATAAGATTTAATGAGGTTTAGGATTATTTAAAGGTATCCGTACATATGGAACTTACTTGAACAACTTGCACACCAATAACTTTTGTTGATGCGGCATTCTATGGTGTTGATCCACATATTTGGCGCAGTGCCCTGGACTGTCACTTCTTCCATCTCCTGTCAGCTCAAGGGATGCCCCCCACTTCTTTCAAGCTGTCAATAGCTTTGGCTTGTTCTTCCAACCAGACATTTATTACTGTGGTTGAAAGGGATTTCTTTGGTGGCTGTAAAATGTCTTGTCTGACATCCTGGCCATATGAGGCAGTCCAGCAAGCGGAATGTTTTGGTCAGCAGGGACCCCGAAAACAGAATGCATGAAGACAGCAGCAGATTCCCTACCGGGATTTTCGCCGATGAGAGGCTGGGTTCTCCACTGCCTGCATACTGACAACTGTCACATTTTGCAGTGACAGTGAGCAGGGTCCCCAATTCTTCCAGCTCTGGCTTGACTGGACTGCAGACGGAGGCACACCTTGAACAGTTGAAGGAGGAAGATGGAAAACCAGGTACTTCCTCTGCTCAAAAGCTGGGACAGATTGGCGGACTGGCGGAACTGTCATCACTTGGTTCTTCTGTCATCCTGGGGAAACAAACATACAACGGGGAGTGAGGACATGGACAGACTGATAGGAGAATAACATGGATGAAGTGGACAATTTCTGATTGGTAACAAGGGGGAAAACAATCATACAAAATGTGAGTGAGGACATGGACAGACTGATAGGAGAATAACATGGGTGAAGTGGACAATTTTTGATTAGTAAACAGGGGGAAAACAATCATACAACTGTGAGTGAGGACATGGACAGACTGAAAAGGAGAATAACATGGATGAAGTGGACAATTTCTGGGTTGGTAAACAGGGGGAAACAATCATACAACTGTGAGTGAGGACATGGACAGACTGATAGGAGAATAACAGGAGAAGTGGACAATTTCTGATTAGTAAACAGGGGGAAAACAAACATACAACTGTGAGTGAGGACATGGACAGACTGATAGGAGAATAACATGGGTGAAGTGGACAATTTCTGATTAGTAAAACCCGGGGGAAAATTTCCCAAAGCAATGTGAATGTAAAAAAAAGTGGTCATGGGGGAAGTAAACAGAAAGATTTCTTTTAACGAGAATTTCTAAATTGCCCCAACAGCAGCTGGGTATGATATTTGTACCTTCAGGTTCAACTCTTGTTATGAAAACAGCTCTTATTTTTATTGAGGAACTACATGTACTCTACTGACCTGACACTATCTTCTGTGGCATGGGGGCTCGCTCTTTTGGGTCAAAGTCCAGGTCAGAACCAATATTTGGAGTCACAGCCATACTCGATGGTGTCATCGTCATCCACATCATGGACTGGGCTGGAGGTGCAGCAAGCTGATTGTGGACTGGGGTGGAGCTTGCCAGGGGGGTTCATGAAGTGAACACTGACAGTAACAGCTGAAAGAACTCTCAGTCGGGGCTGCTGTGTCCACTACATTGGGCTTCACCCAAATCCTGAAAACAAAAACATATGGGCAAAACACTCTGACATTTGGCAACCCACATTTTTAACTACCACATCCAAAGAATGAGCGTACTTGGGTTTTAGTTGCTATTGTCTGAAAGCAAATGTAAATACATGGCACTCTCACTTTTGGCACAGGAAAGAAAAAAATGTTGCTGCAGCCATTTTGTTATCTATATAATTAATTTCATCAGTACTCTACATCAGTTTACACATCCAGGTTTTTAATTAGCTGTAGTGCAAGTACTAAGTGACTGCTGGCTGCAGTTTCACATTTACTCATGATCACCCTGTTTATTGAGCGTGTCAAGCCTGTATCCTGTAGTAGTCATAGCACTTGTGACAAGGGGTATGCTTTTGTTAAAGTACTAGTTGTCTGAAATGTTCTGTAAGCCCTCTTTAACCTTCCTGTCCCGGTAGTCAACATTCCGCTATCTGCATTAACTCAGTGAAACACCTTGCCATTTTAACAGTATTCATCTCCCCCCCCATCTCTAGCCATCTTCCTCCATAAAAACACACACACACACACACACACCACACACACCACACACAAACACACCACACAACACCCCACCACACACAAAACACACACACACTGGTTATAAACGGTGCCTGTTTTTATGGAACAACAACTCACCTTTGCTGCGTTTGTAAGGTGTCATTTGGGGTGAAGCACCTCGGTGCGTGACATCAGTGGACTGTTGTTGGGATGCAGCAGCCATGTCAACTGTGCAGCAGTGGAGGAGGGCATGCAGCCAACACTCCCATGTTCTGCATGGTCTGTGTCTGGCACATCCTCCCAGTGCACTCAGAGTCCCCCAGGCTCTTCCATTGCCTGCTGACTCTGCTCTTGTACATTCCATCTTTGCACGTTTCATGTCCAACCATGCTCTGACGTTAAAAGATGAGGAATGCAAAATAAATATGCAAAGAATTTTCTTTTTAATCACTCTGTGTTTACGTTTTTCACACACTTAGCTACACACATATAACTGTAAACATAGAAATGCAAGTATATAACACAGAGAAATAGACACAAATGATACTCCCTACATACATATTAATCACAAGCAAAATCAAAACACCACACACACACACCACACACACACACACACACACACCCCACACACACCCCACACTCACACACACACACACACACACACACACACACACACACACCACACACACCCCACACACACACCACACAACACACACACACACACACACACACACACCCCAACACACACGACAAGTATCGTTCCCCATTCTCTATCCCCACTACACCCCCACCCACCAGGTACAACATGAATATGCATATTTTTCTGTCCTATATAAATCATTCAAAGCAGCAGGCAAAAATAAGTTTTCACATAGTTGAAATAGTCGGTCTCCCTTTTCATTTTTCTGTCGCCTGTGATCCACACAACACAGTATCAATCTGTAAGAGAAAAAAATCTGATCAAATTGTGTGCCCTCCCCCTTTACAAATGCATTATACTGGTCCATTCTGTGTCTGGATTTTTAACAACGCCATCAAATTTTTGGGATTAGGTTGTACTTTTTGTCTTTTACATAAGAGCAATAACTTTGCTAGCAAAAGAATTTGGTCCAATGATCAGTCTGAACATACGGTTTCATTCCAAAGTTTTTTTTTTTTATAATGTATATGCTGTCATCACCATTTGTAAAAAAAAAATTGACAAAAAATATTCTCAATAACCATCAATAGCTTACAATGCTCACCACCATGTAAATTTTTGGTGCAAAGAAAATGTTTAAAATATTTTATGCTCATGTTTTAGTCATTTGCATTTTTTTCCCCAACATTTGCCCTTTTGGAATTCTGTAAAGAGTAAAAAAAAAAAAAAGTATCAGATTCTAAGTGCACAATATATATGTGTGTGTGTGTGTGTGTGTGTGTGTGTGTGTGTGTTGGGGTGTGTGTGTGTGTGTGTGTGTGTGTGTGTGTGTGTGTGTGTGTGTGTGTGTGTGTGGTGTGTGTGTGTGTGTGTGTGTGTGTGTGTGTGTGTGTGGTGTGTGTGTGTGTGTGTGTGTAATATATCTCCACACACACAACACACACATATAAACAAAAACAAAAGTGAATGACGTATGTGCGAACTGACGTAAGTGCGTGCTTGTAAAAAGGGCGCCACCCTCGATCAGAATGCAAAGATCAAAAGTTAGATTACTTGCGTACTTTACGTTTCCTTTATCCTGGCCTTTCTGTCTGTGTTGATCCTGGTGACGTCTCCAGTGTCTTGTCAGCAGCATCTTTCTTTTCAGAGCAGCCGCGCATTTGTCTGTGATTGAGAGTAGGAATGGCATCTTTCTTCAGCCTGCGCTTGGGTCGGAATCAAGCTCCCTTTCAAACGGGGCGCCGTGTACTGTCTTCAAAATCGCTGGTCTTGAAGTGCAAGCCACAGATTACGTCGTTTTTCTTCGGACCCCTCGAAATTCTTTCCAGATAACTTCACAAAAGAAACCCGATCGTCGAAGATGAGTTTCAGTTGGAAAGCCATGTGTGCTGATTCCACTTTTTACATAGGATTGGTATTGCAACCGAACATGGGCGGAGTAGCGACCCATCTTCTTGCCCGGGCTCAGTGTCTGGCACCGGCAGTGTGGCGCATCTCTTCTCCTTTCTAACGTCACTGCCTCTATTTTTAAAAACTTTGGTTTTTCTGCGCGCTTGCTTGCTCGGAAAAGCGAAAGTAGACTCTTGCGAAGCTTTTTGTGTGACACACAAGTTTCTGTGCACCGTGAAAGTTACATCCATGGAAATGTCTTTGAACCAGCTACACGTCTTTTTAAAGAAAAAAGGGGGGTGAGTTAAACTTTAAGAAACATGACGATAGTGACAATCATCTGTGTTCAATCTTAGTGACAATCATCTGTGTTCATCTTAGTGACAATCATCTGTGTTCATCTTAGTGACAATCATCTGCGTTCATCTTAAGAAACATGACGATAGTGACAATCATCTGTGTTCATCTTAGTGACAATCATCTGTGTT
>JAFLJL010015576.1:0-2500 GCA_018398815.1 Conus ventricosus
TCATGAAATGTACACGCTGTATCCACATCAATAGACACCTGAAAATGATTCGATACCTGAATATCTTCTTCAATTCGAGTATTTAGCCAGTCAAATATACAATGATGACTTTTACTTTCAGAACACCCATTTAAGCAGAATTGTTGAAACTATTCTAGAACATTGTATGGCGTGTAATGCTGGAACGGCTGATCTAAAGCTGGATGATATAATAAGTTTTAAAACATGCAGAATGCGTGAAAGCTGCATAGAATGCATACCGATTTTTTTGTCTGTCAACTTGGCCTCACCTCGTTGTATAAGACTGTCACTTAGCCGTTGCTTGAAGTTTCAACGGGGAAAAAAGAAACACATTGAGTAACTTGAGATGTTCCAGAGATACCAAATCCATATCTGTATAATGTTAAAAGCACAGGTGGAACCCACTTCTCTGGTTTCTACGATGGAGAGCTAACCATGTGAAAAGATTTCAAAGGTAAATGATTATCAGACATTCTCAATAATTTCAAGCAATAGTTCACACATCTTTTATACACCTGAAATTAAGAGGATACCTGCCACATTCTCTATACACTTTATGAGGTGTCTTAACTTCTTTGTAAGCAAACAGACGCACTCTTTCAATTAAAGTATGGTCGGTATTACTCAAACGTCCTAGTCAAAAGTTAAAACTGGCGGTATTTGGCAATCAGATTATCTAAGAATACCGTCGGATATTTTTCACTGAGAGACACATCAGTTTTGAAATATATACAATGTTCTCTTTGCTTCAGCTCGGCTATCCATCCTTACACACGAAAAGTAAAGAGAAGAGAAAAAAACCTCAAAGGGTGTAATTGAATCAATTGCCCACATCTAGCTCATTACCACCAAGAACACTAATCATTGAGAGAGAGAGAGAGAGAGAGAGAGAGAGAGAGAGAGAGAGAGAGAGAGAGAGAGAGAGAGAGAGGAATGGGGGAGTTGAGAGAGAGAGAGAGAAAGGGAGAGAGAGAGAGAGAGAGAGAGAGAGAGAGAGAGAGAGAGAGAGAGAGAGAGAGAGAGAGAGAGAGAAGGTGAAATAGACAGATGGACAGAGACAGAGAACCCAAACGAAGACATCCAGCAAGGAAGAGTGACAGAGGGAAAAATCAGAGTCTGCGTGTGAGAAGAAGAAGAGGAGGAGGAGGAGCAGGAGGAGGAGGAGGAGGAGAAAGAAGCACGACAATGACTAGGAAAAAATATATAAGAAGACCTGCAAAAAGAGTTGAAGACAAACCTTCTAAATCCCTCCGTTGTCCCTATCTCTCCCACCACCACTCCCCTTACCCCAAACAGCCAAACTAATGGACACATCGGGAGATTAAAAAAAACCCTTGACATATTCAAACTGCCATGATAGCTGAGAGGGAGAAGCGTGTTGGCGGGAGTTGAGTTTGCATCGGAGGCGAGGAGACAAGACAACACTTGAAGACAGGTGGGGAAATAGCAAACTAAGGATAAAAATTCGTGAGGAGGACAGAAACATTTCGACAATAAGGAAGCTAAGGGAGGAGGAAAGTGGGGGGTGGTGGGGGGGGGGGGGGGGGGGGGGAGGGCGGGAGGTTGGGGTGAAAATTGGACAGGAAGAGAGGTGTGAATGTTGAACGTAGGGCGGCAGTGTGGAAAGGATAGGGTGAGGGAAAGGAGGCAGAGAGAGAGAGAGAGAAGAGAGAGAGAGAGAGAGAGAGAGAGAGAGAAAGAGAGAGAGAGAGAGAGAGAGAGAGAGAGAGAGAGAGAGAGAGAGAGAGTGTTGTTGTTCTTCAGTTTAACGTCCTTCCACTAGAAGTGATTCAGACAATATTATAATGTAGAGTGAGCTTGATGTAAGGAATGAAAGAGATGCATTTTTTAGGGATTGTAAGTTTTAAAGTAGTACGTAAGACATGTAATCATAACCCTCCACCCCACCCTATTCATCAGAACGTTTAACTTAAACTAAAATTGTAACTGTAACAATCACAAATGCTAAAGATAAGTATTAAGTGAACAGCCTAATAAACATTTGGAAATAGATTCAAGAGTAGCAAAATTGTTTAATATACCAGATAGTGATAAAGGAGTCGATCCATCAACAAAACCCTCAATACCTGATTTATTAAACAGCTCTTTTGTTTTGGGACAATGAATCCGTAAATGATTGACACTTATAGAATCCCCACACATACATTTAATATCTTTGCAATATTTTGTTTTAAACGAGTTTAAACGAAGCCTATGGATTAGACTTTCAATTTCCCTGGATGAGGAAATAAATCTTTTGTACGATGTTATCCCATCGCTTTTGTCATTACACAAAAGAGAGAGAGAGAGAAGGGAGTGAGTCATAAACTTTAAAATCGTTGGATATGTTTATTTTTGATGCCAAAGGTCAGAATGCATTCATCACACGAAAGACCATTTTGGCTGTAGAAATTAACACACACAAAAAGTGACGTGCTCACCTGTGTTCCTGGTGTCCGTCTCTTCATACCTGTGTAAC
>JAFLJL010015576.1:17500-19999 GCA_018398815.1 Conus ventricosus
GTTCAACTAACACCCGACGTGACTCAGATTCTAATTCTCCTTTTTGCTGATGATGTGGCTCTCGCCTCCTACTGCCCTGTCGGTCTACAAAAACAAATTGACATCCTCAAAGGTTTTGCTGATAACTTCTCCCTTAAACTAAACTTAGACAAGACTAAGATAATTGTATTTAGAAAAGGGAGATTTCTAGGGGCTAATGAAAAGTGGAAATATGGAAATGTAGATATTAAAGTGGTAAACAGTTATAAGTATTTGGGTCTACATTTTATAACCAAATTATCCTTGACATGCGCTGTCGAAGAACTTGCAAAGAAGGGTAAGATCAGAACTAGCCAATTACTCAGGTGCCTTTGGAAACTAGGGGATGTTCCCAGGGAAGTTTTTTTTTTCAAAATGTTTGATACCCAAGTTACTCCTATTTTACTTTATGGGGCAGAGATATGGGGTTATCAACAACTCGATGTTATTGAAAAAATCCACCTATTTGCATGTAAAAGGTATTTAAATGTTGGTATGCAGTCACCGAACAGTATGGTCTTGGGGGAACTCGGTCGTTATCCCTTGTATGTGCTGGCAGCAGAAAGATGCATCCGCTACTGGCTAAGAGTGTGCAACATGCCAGCCACAAGGTTGCCAAGAAAAGCCTATATTATGTTAAACTATTTACAAGAGTTGGGCAAAAGAACGTGGGCATTTTAAGTTAAACAATTGCTTTGTGTAAACGGATTCGGTGATGTTTGGCAACAACATAATGTTGGTGACGTAAGAAGTTTTCTGTCTTTATTTAAACAAAGACTGACTGACCAATAAGGACAAAAATGGCATGACAAAATTGAAACCAAAGATCGTTTTGAATTTTACAGCTGCTTCAAGCATACGTTGAAAACTGAAAAATACTTAGACTATAGTATCCCAAAATGCTACAAAGAAATATATGCGAAGTTTAGATTCGGAATTTCCCCCATCTTTGTTCACAGACTGCGATACAGAAAAGATGTTGTACCACGACACTTGCTGTGTCCTCTTTGTAAGCAGCATCTTGAAGATGAATCTCATGTGTTGTTTGATTGTGAGGCTTATAACCTTTTCAGAAAAGATGCAGTGTTATCCATAGAGCAAACGGCAACATTGGCTTTGTGATGTCGTGTGACGATGAAGTGTCCGTAAGTCAGCTGTCTCGGTTTTTGTATAAAGCATTTCAAAAACGATCGGAAATTCGAATTGTAGAGCTAGCAGAATAAATAATATCTGATATGGAAAGTAAATACATATTGGAATATATTGCTACAGTGGAACTATAAAAAAAATGAAAAATGAAGAGGAGAGAGAGGAGAGAGAGAGAGAGAGAGAGAGAGAGAGAGAGAGAGAGAGAGAGAGAGAGAGAGAGAGAGAGAATCAATATCACCTAACGTAGGACCTATTACAAAATTGAATAGATTTTTGTGTTTGATCCCCTTGAAATGAATATTTTGTTTACTCAATAAAATTGTCATTGTCATTGTCTCTCTCTGTCTCTCTCTAGCTCTGTCTGTCTGTCTGCCTCTCTCTCTCTCTCTCTCTCTCTCTCTCTCTCTCTCTCTCTCTCTCTCTCTCTCTCTCTCTCTTTCTGTCTCTCTCTCTCTCTCTTTCTTCTCTCTGTCTTGCTCTCTCTCTCTCTCTCTCTCTCTCTCTCTCTCTCTCTCTCTCTCTCTCTCTCTCTGTGTTTCTCTCTTCCTATAGCGCGTACCACACACACACACACACACACACACACACACACACACACACACACACACACACACACACACACACACACACACACACACACACACACACACACACACACACACACAACACACACACACACACTCAGACGCACACACACATACCCCCCCCACACACACACACACACACACACACGCACGTACGCACGCACGCAACACACACACACACACACACACACACACACACACACACACACACACACACACACACACACCACACACACACACACACAGAAGCCCGTCTACGCTCACACTTGACTAAAAGTCCCCGAAAACAAAAGAACGTTTGCTCACCAGAAATGACAGCCAGCTTCATATTCATTTTTATGGGTTCCTTCCCATCAGTTTCGAGCGATGTCCATCAGTTTCGATGGCTCCCCAGTATATGAGAACTGCACAGAAATCTTGAGGCTTGGACTCGCACAAAGACCAGAGCGTTAAGGTGTTTGTTGACGCTGGGCGTGCCGAGTATCAAACAGTTCGAAATGAAATGGATTTCATTCAAGCTATTGAGAACGAGCATGTGCCCCCCCCGCCCCCCCCCCCCCCCCCCCCCCCCCCCCCCCCCCCCCCTCCCCCCGTGCAGGAGATTTAGTCGGCCCTTCTTTCACGTCTACCCTGGGGGTAAATTTATTTAGCATTCACTCCCGGAAATGTAATCAGACAGGAGTGATGGAAAGGTCCCAAAATTGCCGCGCATCACAAAAACGTTGTTTTTTTTTTTTATCTCTTTAAT
>JAFLJL010015577.1:7500-10000 GCA_018398815.1 Conus ventricosus
CCTGTCCATACAGGGAGTGTCCGCAGGAGTATCAGCCTGCGTACGCAGAAGAAGAAGAAGAGAAGAAAACAACAACAAACCTGTTAGACGATACTGTGAGCCCCTGTGACCATCGGCTGAAAGAGAATAACAAATTCATTGTGATGAGTGATAAGGCTTACGGAGTGAATGTACTGGCTGCTGTCACGTCCTGTGCTCTCCTGTAGTAGTGGCTGTCACTGGTACAGATGTCATCCGCTCACACAGCAAGAAGATGTCTCCTTAGAAATCCAGACGCCAGCGAGAATTTCAAAACATCTGGAACAGAAAAGTGAATTTTGAGACACAAATGAAGGTGTCGTTGAGTTGACATACCCAACACTATACAACTCCCTGGTCTTTCCTTCTTCCTGCTCTCCCTCTCTCTCTCTCTCTCTCTCTTAAAGAGCAATCAATCAATCAATCAGTCTCTCTCCTTGTCTCCATCTCCCTCACACACACACAACACACACACACACACACACACACACACACACACACACCACACACACACACACGCACACACACACACGCACACACAAACACACACATGCAGACACACACACAAACACACACACATGCAGACACACACATGCAGACACACACGCACGCACCACACACACACACACACACACACACGCACAGCACGCACGCACGACACACACACAACACACACACACACACACACACACACACACACCAACATACACGCTTTCCATTGCATTATTTTTTGTATGTCATTTTCCTACATTTGTCTGGCTGACGTTGTTCCACGCTGACACGATGATTGTGACGTGATGCTTGTGAACGGCCCCAAGATATCCTTTGCCACGACAAAGGACGCCATCATTCGCCACACTCCCCCCCCACGCATTTCTTGAACTAACCCGTGTCACGCGCGTGGCGGACCACAACACTTCGCACACATCAGCAGTAAAGGCTGGAGACTTCCAAGATACAAGAGATTGTTCTGTTTGATTCGAACTGCCGTGTATCACACTGCATGTGTTGAGAAGTCTCCACCTCCACGTCAGATGACTCATCTCCCCTTCCATACGAATGTTCATTGGATGTTATGTTCCACTGACAACATGTCAATCCGCCACACATACAGAAACATGATGACTGGCTTAATCCTCTGAAAGGAGAGCTAAGACTCCTAACGTCACAGACCCACTACAGGCCATACGACATAGAAGTGAAAATGCTTGGTTGTCCCAGAAGAAAAGACAGTAGAATCCAGTTTCTAAGTCTTGAGTCTATGCATCATTTGCATTTATGCCTCGCATTTTAACTGGATGACTTTATGCCAGTACTTGATTAACTCTGTTGAGATGATTTGTGAATACTGTTGATTGCATTGATGCTTTGTAACGGGTGACTCTAATGAACATGTGTGCTAGGACTAAGTGTGTTCCGGTAATTAATTATACTTTCACCTTCGCCTAACCTGGAGTCTTGAACACTTTTGGGGCGCCACAGAAGGCTTTGCAGCCAGCTACTTAATCACACCACTTGAATATTGGACTATTTTGAAGAGTTCTTTTCCATCAATTGGTTACAGTTTCTTACTATCTCACACCACTCGTAAAAATCATCTCAAATCCTGAATGAAGAAAATCAAAGATGATACATTTCTGTTAGTCTCTCCATAATGGCTTCGACCTCACACTTTCCTGAAAGCTCGGAGCGCAAGTGTGATGACTCAAGATGGAATCCTAGCCCCTCAGCTACAAAGCAGGTTGTGTAACCTCCACAGACCTGGGACCCTATGTCCACTACAACTGGCCCAGCACGGGAACAACCATCCATGCTACCATGTGGCCAAGTGGCCAACCGACTGTCCAGCAGGCCTGCCCTTAGTGGTGACGTCAACGAACTGGACAGAGGTCTGTGCACCTCTCCACCTTCCCATCAGCAAAATCCTCGTGTACTCACTGGACTCCAACTCACATCAGTAAGGCATTCCCTCCCTTTATGATGAGATAAAGTGAGAAGACGCCAACCCAAGTGAGGCTGATGGCATTTTGTTGAATCATAACGATTTCATATAGTTTAATATTGTGTACAAAAACCAAACTTGTGAGTGAAATTGTACTTAACTTGTGTCAGTCTATTTGTAGTACACGCATAATTTCATCTTCGATCTATTCTTAATTCTGTCCTTCACCCAAAGTACAAGCACTTGCACGTGCATAAGCCTGAGGTAAATTACACTTCCGCCATTCTTGAGTACTTTTAACAATACTTGGATAAGAACATTTTGTTTTGAGGGCAAGTACCGGAAACTTTCTGCTTCCACGACTAATAGCAGAGAGTGTGGAGGTGGATTTTGATATAAAAACTACACTACGATTTTAACAGAGAAGACACTCTGAGTCCTTCCTCTAGGGAGCCACGCCTTCCATCCACACTCATCAAAGAAGGCTGCCACAGAAATGTACCAGTCAAAGACTAAAGAAGCTGCAGAAGCTGAGAGGAG
>JAFLJL010015577.1:15000-19989 GCA_018398815.1 Conus ventricosus
CGGGCTGCACGAAGTTGTTTCATGTTGGATTGTTTCAAAAAGGATCTGTCGTTTTGGTGATAATCTGATCAACTGAATGACCTCTGTGGCAAAGTCAAGGGCATCTCTTATTACTTTGACCTTTCTGGAAGCGTGAAGCCAAGGGTATTGCTGGAACCAAGATCTTTGGAAATAGCGGGGCCTTCCTGAACTTACCCTGGTCAGTTTGGAGAGGACTGTGTCGCTCTGTGGCTGAAAGGGGTTGACTGCGTGCTTGCAGCACACAGTAGACTGACATTTTGGTTTTCTTACAGTAGCAGGTCGGTCAATGTCATCACAAGGAGACTGCGCAGGTCGGTTGGCGTCGTCACGAGGAGACTGCACGATTGATGCACCTTCTGTAGGAGATGAGGAAACACTTTCTTCCTCCTTTTCTTCATCATTTTCACTGTCCTGGTTTGATGAAGTGTTGGGCTCACAAAATGTTCCTCGCTTATTTGCCCTATAAGGACAGATGGAAGGGATGATTCAATGTCTTGTGCCAAGATCTTATTCATCAGGTAGCATATCCTGGAGCTCTCTTGCTGACTTGTTACGATGTGTATGTCCCTACCAATCATTCTCGCCATAGCTTGCACTACAATAGCATCAGCATATATGCCATTCTTGGCAATGTTGGTCAGGTACTGGTCAGTAATGTGTGACCAAAGTGGGTCAGCTGCAGAGAGGTTCCCGAGAAATGTGTTGACATCTTTCCTGAGCGTGTTTGACAGGAAGTATGACAAGTATGACGACAAGATGATGCACCATCAAACATCTCTCTCTCTCTCTCTCTCTCTCTCTCTGATTTTTTGGAGGTGCTCAATATTAGGGGGGGGGGGGGGGCAGTATATAAGGCTGCCCCCCCCCCCCCAATATTTTTCTGGAGGGGGGCATGGCCCCCCCGCCCCCCCTGCTTCCGCCACCTGTGATATATATATACACATGTATATATATATATTCATACATACAAATATTTGTAAATATATGAATATATATATATATATATATATATATGTGTGTGTGTGTGTGTGTGTGTGTGTGTGTGTGTGTGTGTGTGTGTGTGTGTGTGTGTGTTTATACACACATACATAATGTGTCTAAATAAAAAAGGGGGAGAAAATTGCGGTACAATGTATTGACAAAATTGTTTCCCAGCGACATGGTTGATGGCGCTCGTCAGGCAGAAGACAGGGGTTGAAAGATTGGTGGAGTCGAAGGTGGGGGTGTGGATAGGAGATGGTAGTATTGGGATGGAGCCAAGTGGCAGCAGATGACAGTGAGCTTTGGCAACGTCAGCATTTTGTTTGTTCCCTCTGTACAGTGGCTTAGTGACACACCCATCAAGATAGTCTTGCTGTGACGTCAGTCCCCACAACTTTCACTCTGATCAGTCCGTGATTATCGCTCATCGTCACCCTCCTTGTGGAAGGAAATATGTAATCCTGCCAGAAGAGCCGCGTTATCACTTTTATCGGCCAAACCAGCAGGCTAAAGCTCATTCTGAATCGTTAACAGCCAGAAGCACTGCTGAAGAAGCGGTTGAATTCCGAGAACGCAGAAGTAGTGTGTAACAGGACTTTGAAAAGAATAGCTCAGCACCGGAAGAATTTCATAGATTTCAAGAAGGCTTTTGACAGAGTCCGGCAGCAGAGAGCAGGAATCATTAGAGGCCACGATGAAGAGACGTCATTTCGGATAAAAACTCATCTACACCATTCAACAACTATACTCCACAGTGACCAGTGCGGTACTCACATACGGTGCTACTAAAAAGTGGTTCTTTACTTCAAGTGGAGTTCGTCAAAGCTGCCTTCTATCCCACACACTTTTCAAAACCTTCCTGGAGTGGACTCTAACTGATGCACTTTAAGGTCATGTCAGCACAGGAAGAGCCATCCCGATTCTTTGCTTCGAAGCTGACCTCAATGGCCGGCAGGTGGTGAAGAGCCACTGACCAAGCTTGTCAAAAGACTGGATGAAACGTCGACAAGATAGGGCATGGGAACCAGCAGCCAGATGACCAAGCCAGTAGCCAGCCACAACACCATCATCAACACAAATGTAATTGTCCATGGGCAGAAGTTAGGAACTGTTCAACAATTCACGTATCTGGGATCCGTCGTTAGCAATGAAGGATTCAAAGTAGAAATCGTCTACATATAAATGAATCGTATAGGGATGGAGAATTTTCGGCAACACAAAAGGAGGGACTGATTATTTCTATACCAAAAGGTGATAAACCCAAAGAATTTGTAAAAAAAACTGGCGTCCCATCTCCCTCCTAAATGTAGTTTACAAGATAGCTTCCTCGTGTATTTCCAAGAGAATCAGAAATGTTTTACCTTCTATCATCGGTGAAGACCAAACAGGTTTCATGGCTAACAGATATATGGGTGACAATGTTAGACTGATTTATGATTTGATTAATTACTTAAATGCAAGAAATCTCCCTGGTCTGTTGCTATCTATAGATTTTGAAAAAGCCTTTGACTCCCTCGACTGGATTTTATGTTTAATGTGCTAAGGGCTTTTGGTTTTGGTAACAGTATATGCCATTGGATAGAAGCTTGCTATAAAGATATTAAATCAACAGTCACTGTAAATGGCCAGACTACACAATGGTTTAAAATAGAAAGGGGTGTAGACAGGGAGACCCTATATCTCCTTACCTATTCATTATATGTGCAGAAATTCTAGCGATAATGATAAAGGAAGACAAGAACATAAAGGTATAAAAATAAACGATATAGAACACAAAATAGTTCAGTTCGCTGATGACACTCAGCTAGTAAACATTGGTGACAAAACTTCATTTGAACGATCTATAAATGTCCTTACCACGTTTGGCAGAATTTCAGGCCTACTCTTGAATAATGAAAAAACGCAATCAATATGGCTAGGGTGTTATAAAAACTCGAAAAAAGATACTGTTCTCATCTGAAAATGATATGGAATCCTTCTAAATTCAAAATACTGGGTGTTTGGTTCACTCCAGACCTAAAAGAATGTGAAAACCTAAATTATAATGATAAATTTTCGGAAGTTAAAACATTATTCAAAATTTGGTCTCAGAGAAGCATAACGCCAGTTGGAAGAGTTGCTGTTCTCAAGTCCCTTATTCTATCAAAAGTTATACACCTCTGGATTTTGCTACCTAACCCCCCTGACCTTTTAATTAAAAAACTTCAAAAGATGTGTTTCAGCTTCGTTTGGAATGGCAAACAAGATAGAATAAGCAGGAAAACAGCAGTGAAGACTGTAAAGCAAGGTGGTTTAAACATACCTGTTATAAAAAAATACATTAATGCTTTGAAACTTCTGTGTATAAAGAAACTTAAAACCACAAATCATAAATGGAAGAACATCGTTTTAAAAATATACCCTTTCAGTGATAGAATCGAAAATTATGGACCAGGGTACGGTTCGGGATACACAAGTATTAATTTGTTTTGGAAAGACACGTTTACAGCCTATCGTGAATTTTGTCTATGTGTGACACCTGAGACATTAAATGAACTACTTGCTGAACCCGTATTTTACAATGATATGATAAAAGTAGAAAATGCGGTAATCAAGCAAAATAAGTTAATTGAGAAAGGAATATTTGCAATAAAACACTTTCTGAAAAAAAATGGACAATTCATTTAATGTTGACTACGCCATTGATTTTATCACATACAATGGATGGATTTCTTCAATGAAACAATTCATAAGGAAAACGGGTATCAAAACAGATAATAACACAGACATAAATCATAACACACTGAAGGTTTTAAATATTATTATGAAAGAAAATAAAGGAGCCAAACGGTTCTATGAAATTATCATTCGAGATGAGCGCAAGCCAAATTGCTGCTCCAAATGGCAAAACAAACTGAATTCTGAAATCCATTGGAATAATGTATTTACTCATGTCCACAAAATCAAGGATGTAAAATTAAAATGGCTACAAATTCGAATCATACACAGAATTATTGGTACAAATATTGTCTTAAATGCTATGAACTTAACAAACACGACAAGTTGTACCTTTTATGGATGTGTAACCACGCTCAAACGTTTTGGAAAGAAGTTGAAAAGTTATTTAATGAAAAATGCCGAAACACAACTAACATCAAAATCACACGAGATATCGTTATTTTTGGAATAGACCAACTTGTGAAAACAGAGACAGTTTTTTATTTCATTATTATGCTAGCTAAATTTCATATATATATATAAGTGCAAAATCGAAACACGTAGACCAAATGCTTCAATTTTTCAGAGCCAGTTGAGCAATAGATATAAAATCGAATTGTTTAATGCTAAAGTCAACAACAATCTAAATCATTTTCATGCTGCATGGAACAACTATAGGCCAATGATTCTTTAAGAAAACTTTTCTTTAAGATCTTGATCTAATACACATTTCCATATGCCCAGTCTCCTTTCTTCCACAACCTCCATCTGAAATGGAGAGAGTGAGGAAGG
The DNA here is from genome assembly GCA_018398815.1 of Conus ventricosus. NCBI lineage: Eukaryota > Metazoa > Mollusca > Gastropoda > Neogastropoda > Conidae > Conus > Conus ventricosus. The sequence goes on from JAFLJL010015577.1 coordinate 19,492, forward strand.
AGAGGAGATCTCGCAAAAGATGATGTCACTCTTTTTTCTTTTTTCCTTTCCCACTGTTTTTTTTTCTCTGTCGTCTAAACTTATGTACGTGTCTATGTATATCTTGTTTGTTTGTTTGGGGTTTTGTTGTTGTTGTTTTTTGCTTTGAAAAAACTGTTTTGGACATATGCCATTAACTTACAGAAATGATGCCAATGTACATATGACTTGGCGCACTGTCCCCTTTATGCGCTTTTGTAATCTCTATATTGTTTGATTAAAAACGTGAAAACCGAAAAAAAAAAAGAAAAAAAAAAAAGAAAAAAAGAAATCGTCTACAGGGAAGAAAAGACAGCATCAGCATTGACAAGCCGCGACCCTTTTCAATGAAGGGCAATAAATCTCCGTGAAACGAAAGATCAGACTCATCCTTACACCGGTCTACTCATCTTCGTGTATACATGCGTAACATGGCCTCTAATGCCAGACTTGGAGAAATGAATCCAATCCTTGGACAGG
>JAFLJL010015578.1:0-17500 GCA_018398815.1 Conus ventricosus
GATCTATACACGGAGTTTTCTGTGTTGATTTTCCGCCCCCTACTCTAGATGGACAGCGATGCGTCAAGTAAAACAATCATCACACCCACACCCATACCTCACCCACAGACAGACGTAGACAGGACAACAGACAACACACACACACAGACCACACACACACACACAACACACACACACACACACACACACACACATACACACACACACACACACACACACTCACACAACACAGAAACACACTCATAACACACACACACACACACACACACACACACCACCACCACACACACACACACTACACACACAAACACACAACACACACACACACCACACACACACACACACACTCTCTCTCTCTCTCTCTCTCTCTCTCTCTCTCTCTCCTGTCTCCCCTCTCTCTCTCTCTCTCTCTCTCTCTTCTCTCCCTCTCTCTCCCTCTCTCTCTCTCTTCCCTCTCTATCTCTCTTCTCTCTCCCTCTCTCTATCTATCTCCCTTCCCTCTCTCTCTCTCCTCTCTCTCTCTCCTCTCTCTTCTCTCCTCGCTCCCTCTCTCTCACTCTCTCTCTACTCTCTCCCTCTCTCTCTTCTCTCCCTCCTCTCTCTCTTCTCCGCTTCTCCCTCTCTCTCTCTCTCTTCTCTCTCCCTCTCTCTCTCTCCCTCTCCTCTCTCTCTCTCTCTCACTCTCTCTCCCTCTATCTCTCTCTCTCTATCCCTCGCTCTCTCTCTCTATCTCTGCTCCCGCTCTCTCTCTCTCTCCCTCCCTCTCTCTCTCTCTCTCTCTCTCTCCCTCTCTCTATCTCTTTCTCTTCTCCCTTCTTCTCTCTCTCTCCGCCCTCTCTCTCTCTCTCTCTCTCTCTCCTCTCTCTTCTCTCTCTCTCTTCTCTCTCCCTCTCTCTCTCGCTCTCTCTCTCTCTCCCTCTCTCCTCTCTCTCTCTCCTCTCTCTCTCTCTCTCTCTCTCTCCCTCTCTCTCATCTCTCTACCCTCACTCTCTCTCTCTCTCTCTCTCTCTCCCTCTCTCTCCTCTCTTCTCCCTCTCTCTCTCTCTCTCCCTCCTCTCTCTCTTCTCTCTCTCTCTCCCTTCTCTCTCTCTCCTCCCTCTATCTACTCTCTCGCTCTCTCTCTCCCTCTCTCTCTCTCTCTCCCTCTCTCTCTCTCTATGCACTTATATGTGTATATATAGATCGACAACGGACTTGATCAACGGACTTCGGACTTCCAGTGCCCCCATGTTCCAGATCTGGCACTCAGATTGGGGCTGCAGAGCCACCTCCGCGTACATCGATGAGCTGCAAAAAACGCTATACGTCATCATCGGATCCGAAGGACTTCCATTCATATATATATATATATATATATAATATATATATATATATATATATATATATAATTATATATATATATATATATATATATATATATATATATAAAGAGGAAACAGTATACACCGGAGACAGATAGAGAATTAGAGGGGTAGATTGATAGATTGATAGTTAGATAGATAGATAGATAGATTGATAGATAGTAGATTGATAGGATAGATGAGATGTTAGAATAGATAGATAGATAATAGATTAGTTAGATAGATAGATGAACTGTTTGATTGATAAAAGCGTTTTTTTTGTTTGTCTTTTCTCGTGTGTGTGTAGTGTGTGAGTTGTGAGGAGAACAGGAAAAACCTTCATTCTAAGCCCACTTTCACCCTCCACCGAGTTTTTGGGCGAAAGTGGCTAAAAGATGCCTGTTCTAGTGGCGAAAGAGAGAGAGAGGAATCTCCGGCAGGACAGACAGAGAGAGAGGACAGCGAGTGACAGACAGACAGACAGAGAGGCGGGCAGAAGTCACACACACACACACTCTTTCTCTCTCTCAATTAAATGACTTAAAATCCGCCACACTTCTTCTGACTAATTTCCACCGACAAACTTTTTACACGGGGGCTGAAATCTGTTCACTTAATTTTACGGCTCGCGGCAGTTGTGCACCTAGCCTGTGCTGTTTAACGAAAACACACATCAGTTGGGTTGCACCACATTTGGAAAAGTATAGATTGCCATCAGATCGAGGCTGTCGTAGTGGCAGGACCGGGCCGTCATTGTTTGAGCCACAACTCAAGAGCTGCTGTGTTTCGCCCTCGGCGCTCTGTTGTGACCACTGTGTTTTAATTGTGTTATTTTTAAATGGCTAAAAGTTACTGTAAAAGAACAGGTTTGTTATTCGAGGTCATAAGTTTTATTTTAATGCATGTTAGATATTTGTTTGGAAAGAATACTAGTTGAGTTAGTCAGTGAGGTCAAGCCAAACTATTCACATGTTTTGCCCGCACAGCGTTCATTTCTTAAGGCGAAGGTTAAACCGGTGATTCGATGACTTATTGATTGTTAACTACAGATTCAGTGTTTATGGGGCAGAAACTGATTTGTGTATTAAGATGTGTATACTTTTCTACTTCTAACCAGGTTCATCTGCCTGTTAAGTGTGCCCTTATGCAATGAATGGCGATTTTGAATGTTCTGGCAAACAAACTAGATAGGGTTAGGCAGACCCTTAGTACATCTACCTGATGGTGAGGAGTAGTGTGTGGCTAGCACTATCTTCATATAAATGCTTTAAATATCAATGACGGATGTACTACAACCTACAAAAACTATGTGACTGTTTGGCTGACACAGCGAGTGGACGGGACCGGGTTCACACAGCGCACGGCAAGCTGACCTAAAAAAGCAATAAGCGAGAGGGGACTGGACTTGCCTAGGTGAGGGGGGGGGTGGGGGGTGTATTCATTTCAGGTTGACAGCGCGCCCAGGTGTCGTTAGCGGGCGGTTTGTTTTGTCTTTGAAGGTGTGTGGGTTGTGAGAAGATATTTTACGAGTTTTGGCAGGTGGGTTTTGTTTATTATAATATTTTTTTCATGGCAGAAAAAGACAGTGGGGTTTCTAAGCTTGACTAATACTTGACGTGCATGGTTGAAGACATGCACATAGCAATGCAAGCGAGCTCAGCACTCCCGTATTCGGTAACGGCGGCAGATGAAAGACCTTAGTAACATTACCAGTATGGAGTGAGTAGTGGAGTGGCGGCAATATCTTCATATAAATGCTCCAAAATATTCAATGAAGGATGTAATTCTGAATGCGTGTTTAGAGCCGCCATAAAAGCTTGCCACAGCAGTTATTGCTGTAACTCTGCCAAAGCCAGTTGCCAGCCTGGTTGAGGAAAAGAGGGCACAGCAATCTAGGCTAAGTGGCATATGTGGTTGGGGCGTCATGCTATCGTCGTTCACGCGCTTCTTGTGTGAACGGTGACCTACTTGACTGGGACTCCTGACACAAGGCCCCGGACAGTTTTCAAATAATAGTTTCGTCCTCACCTGCTTTGGACGTCATGCTTCGCCGTTCACGCGTGCGGTGATCGGTGGCCTACTTGTGGACTCTGACCCACAAAGCTGGACTGTTTTCTAAAAATAGTTCTTACCTCACCTGCTTTGACAGTTCATGATTCGCCGTTCACGCGCGGGTGAACGGGGGCACTACTTGCTGGCTCCTGCCCGTGCTAGGCTGCCTTTTTAGGCGGGTTGGACTTTTATCAATTGTCTTGTTTTATTTAATCAGGCTTTTGTTAAATGCACTTGGCGGCTGCTTTGAACTTGAATCAAAGAGCCAATGCATTTACTAAAACGCAAGCACTGTCTTGCACAAGTGGTGTACTACATGACAAATAATAAAGCTCTGTGTACACCACACACACTCACACCCCACGTCACCCAATTCCTTAATTAAGTTTTTTATTAAGTTACCCCATGGTCTTAAATAATTTTTAATTAATACTTCAAGATCTAATAAGTTTCTTGATTAAGTTTTATTTAAGTTCTTGATCAAGTTATTAATAAGTTATTGATTAAGTCATCCTCTAAGTACAACAAGTCTTTATTTAAGTTTCTTATAATTATTAAAAAAAAAAATAACATCTATTGTTTTTATCTTAATAGTAAAGTCTAAGATAGTACACCCACGCTCAAAAAAGCGTCATCGTTGAGGATATTGTCTTGCTCAGCGTTCTTAGCGTAGACCCTTAAGGGGGTATAGGTTTTACAATCCGTAGCTACCGCATTGATTACAATTTGGGTCTATGAAATGTCTTTTATTAGACTCCTCACGTCTTTATTTATTGACTTATTCATTTTATAATACGCCATGATCGATTTTTTATTAAAAAAATTTGTATCACAAATTAAGTTCTTTAATAATATATTCCATTATTAATGGATCAAAATGATGCTTTGTTATTGGCGTTTTTGGAGTGATGTGGGCTTTGTTCTGTATTTACGGTTCAGGTTGTTTTAACTTCTTTCGTTTCTGTTGCATTGTGTAAATAATTTTCTAGCCATAATAACTGCCCCCAACAGCCAGCAATGGCGCCAAAAAATGCAACAGTTTTAAGTTCAATTTCCATGAAGACTTTGGGGCACTTGTATCACATGGAGTTTTATAGCGGGCCATTGATTCAATCTGGTTCTGGCGTTGGCGGTCGTTTGTTTTCATAATGCTGTTACATTAATTTTTTTTTTGTCTGTTCCACTCTGCTAATTTTTTTCCTGCTTCAACCAGCCCAGGGATTTTTAATGGTCTCCGCCTGGTGTTCAGTGTTTTTGTTGATTTTCGGGCTTGGTTACTTTCTCACCTGGTTCAGTGTTTTGATTCTGTGATTTTCCAGATCGTTCATTTTGAAGGGAATAAATTATTCTATGATTAAAAGTTATTAAAATCCCTGATTAATGGCGATATCAAATGTTCAAATATTTTAGTATAAATCCACCCTAGAGGACTTAATGACTTTGTTAAAACTGGAATCTTGCGTTAAAATCATACGTAAGAGCTTGTTCTGAATCATTGGGAGCAAATCTACTGACTAGTTTAGTGTACAAACTAAGAACCGTTTGCCCCACACTTTTCACCATTCTAGACCCAGCTGCGCTTCATACCTGTTATGATACTTTAATACTGTCTTGACGGCACCTCTGTTGAATCTGTCAATGCGGAATTCAGTTCGAGGAAAGTTTTGTTTTCCCACATGCTGCCAATATGATACAGGACTCTCCTTTTTGGGCATAATTGCTTGAGTCATCATCTTGGTCATTCATAAGTTCAGGAAGGTTTAGGCTGCATTGTTAGCTTGTTGTAGTAGATCTTCGCTGGTCATGTTTTGATTATTATTATTATTTTATTTTATAAAATGAGCACGAAAAGAAAAACTGTTACCAACCTTGTTTATACTTTCTGTGTGTTATTGGAGGACTAAGTGTAGGATACTCAATGCTTGGTAAAAGCTGTTAAGAATTAAACAGCAGATCTTGGCTAAACTAGACTTTGCGGATTAGCAAAGTATTGCTTATCATTGCTGCTTCGGTTGTCCACAAAGTTTTCTAGGCAAGCAAGGAATAATTCCAGACAATATTAAATATGTAAGAAAAAAAATACATTTCTAAAAAATGGCTTCACTCGCAATAATGATAGGCGGCGCTGTGGTGGAATGCGCGTTGCTTTTAGCGGAAGTATTTGAATTTGTTAATGGGAATGTCGGCGAGAGAAAAAGACATAACAAAGCTCCTATGGAGCTGCAACTAGCAGCTGCACAAGAGCCTATGAAAGGCAGAGACTTGAGCAGTTGATTTTATTAATGGACACACTGAAAAGACAGGGGCTTGTGCTTACACATTTAAAAATGTTGATCAGCAATTAAAAAAATATTATCTAGTAACAGGCAAACCAATCGAGACATTGCCCCCACCAAAATTCAGTGACTTTTTTCAACCATCAGAAAACCAAAAGATGCAAGATATAATGGGTTTATTGTCGTTGGTTTGACCGTCGTTGTATGTTGTTGCACATAATAGTGGCTGAGTAAAAAATGAAACAAATGGATATTCGCCAAATGGTGTATGGAAAGGGAATTACGGCAATCAAAAGCTAAGCCATGCAGCGAGGTGTCAGTTGAACAAACAGACAAGGTTTGGTTATTAAAACAAGCGATTTGGCAAATTTATTTACCTGAGCCCAAACGAATTCTGAGCACCTGCTTGTGACACAACTCCCAAATCGACTCCATCAAATGGATTTCTATATTTACATCTGCTAGGATTAGACGAAAGAGATTTAAGTTACGCACTCACAGGTCATAGACATGGCTTCAAGGTTAAAAGATCGAGCCATTGAAACACCAAAGAGTGCTTATGCTTGTTGCTGTTGCCATACGCTGAGATATATCAACGAGGCCGCTAACTTATCCCGCATGATTTCAAGTCGACGATGGAAAGAATTTATAGGCAAGTGAATCAATTATTGTTAAAACTTAGAAGTTTACCATTAGAAGAGGGCATTCCGGGAGTTCACAGATCTCAGGCTTTAGTGACAAAACTTTAACAAATACAGTTAGGCCGAAAGAATTTTCTCCTTCCAGTATCAACAGAGAGCTGCTGACAATTCTCGCAACAAGAATGGGTTAGAAGACTGCCTCTTTTGCGCGCACTGAATAAGAAGAATTTTAAAGGGCTAAAGCCAGACCCCCGCCCACCAGAAAAACAATAAATGTTGCTGATGGAGAGTCATCATCTGCAAAACTATTACCGTTTTGGTTTGAAAGGAGGAACCTGTATTAACGGGGGAAGCAGAAGGGGACACTCGCATCAGAGGGCAACAGATCCAGGTTTGGAGTGTTGATACATATGGAAATTAAAAGAATTGTTAAAATGAATCAGCCCGTGTATTATTTTACGAGAACTGCACAACAAAACAGCCAGCCCCTCAAAGATCTTTTGTGAAGAAGAACTGCAGATAATTCCGCAGACACAGTTCCGCTTTAATTAATTTACGGTTCTCAGTGCCCAATTGCATATGATACTCTGGATTAACAAACTCCGGTTTTGTGTGTGTTCTATCTAACGACTTCTTTGTGACATACCTGTTGTGTTGATCTCATGTAGATTAGATCGCAGTTTTACGTTGTCATGATGTAAGTCTTATTGCAAACAATGCTTCTTTTGTAGTTGTCATGTGATATGTTTGACTGCACAAACACTGGAGATATTCCTTTTGCTTTCTTAATGTTTTTCTCCTGGCTCGAAATACTGTCATTGTTGACTTTGACACATACTCCTTGATCACCTTTCATTATCATCCTTCATCTTTCCTATAACCTTCTTGTTAGTAATTGAATGTAACAGAGGCGAGCTTTAGGGTAATCGGAGTGTCATAACCATCATGATGATCTTTAGCTACTTCGGTTTCAATGTCTTTATTAGATGTCTTCAGTAGGGATATCTATTACAAAAATATCTGTTATTGTGTAAAGTACTCTGGAACTCAGGTTACGAGGGCGTAAAGTAGTCATAAGAAACTCTAACATTTAAAAGCTTTGATAATTCTTTAACAGTAAACACATAAATACAGGCTTGTCAATTTGCTTTCTTTTTTTTCTTCATTATGCCTAAAAAAGCTGATCATGAAATCTTCTGAAGTCCTGATAATTGGGTTTTGAGTTAGCTTAATTGCTTCATTCTCTATGGTGACAAGTTCTGAATCTTCACGTTTGTGCGGATTCTCCATTGTCTTTCCGAATTCAACTGTTGTTCATCAGCTTGAAAAAGTTTTTTCTGAAGCATCTGTGGATTTAGTTCTGAGCTCATTGATCTTCATGATGTATGGTTTCATTGAACTGTTTCTTGATCAAAAGCAATTATGCGAGAACAGCTGTCTACTTCAAACCATGCTTAAATAAAATTGTAGAAAGTCTGTAATGTCAGAATAATTTTTTTTGCCTCAGAGATTTGGCACAAGTGTAGGCGGCTCTCTTGGATCCTTCTTTAGTCTTTCTGCTGATAATGGATAGTCATTATGCTGGTCATGGAGTTCATGAGGTATTCTAAGTCTACTTTAGAATGAAGCGCGCTGCTGATCTGGCGTTTAAACTGTTCAAACCACTTTAATGCTTTTGAATATTATTCGTACTGTGTACATAATAATGTTGCGTAATGGAAGCGATTGCGCCATAGCCCATACATACTGATTGTTTGCATTAATACATGAGATAAGTTTAGACTTTTACTGGATCATAGTCATTCTAGGTATTTGTTGTTTGCTTTACAGTAATGATTGGCGACGCCATACTAATTCCCACGCAATCCGTTTTCAATCATCCTGACATCTTGGAAGGTCAGTCTATAAATCTATCTTTACTCCAGTAACTTTAGAAAAGCGTCCCAAACTATCCCCGGGAGCAGAAAGGTAATGAGCAGGATCCAACTGTAATGTTTCATGCAGGTCTTTTCTATAATTTCAAAGGGACGCGCATCATAAACATACATCTGCATCAAGTTTGTATCATGATAGTCTCCCATCGTTTTACACTCTAACTTCTGCCCCGCATCTTGAGCTTGCTGGATTCGGGGTCGCTGATGTCTTTCCTTAAGACTAGAAAATGTGACGCGCCTTGAGGCGGAAGATGTTCTTCATCAAAACTTTACCCAACTGTTCATGTTACTTCATAAGGGTTAAACGCACCTTTCTAACAGAGTTGTTGTCAAAAATATTCTTCCGTTATTCGGCAGGACTTTAGGACATATCCAGTGTCCCTCTATTGAGCCAATCTTGTTCTGCATAGAGTCATAATAAAGACACATGTTATTTAAAGTGAAACACTGTACTTTTCTGATGAATGTGCAATGCATGCTACCTGAAGGCATCGTCACTGCTTTCATTATAAGGTGAGAGTAGTAACCTCGCAAGTTATGAATGAAGACTGGCAGTTCATGTTTTGGATCACACTTTAGTTGATGATTTGCTTTGTTATGCGCCGCTCTCTGTACTTTCCGCTATTGTGAATAATGGTCTCTTACTGTGGGGTTTACACTTGGCGTTAGCTCTAAACCGCAAATCCAACAGTGAGTGGCTGAGGCAATACTGTTGTTTTCTGGGTTAGGCCGTCATCATGATTTCAGATAAATTCAGATTTTTTGACAATCAGTCCGCTCTTGCTGCATGCGCTGTAAAATTTCTAGCCGCATTTGGGCCTCTTTTAATTCTGGCTCTTGATATGAAGCATCTGATCTAACAATAAGCGAAGGCAAATGTACAAATCTGATGATTACTCATTAAGAATGTTTTTCGAAGTTTTTGTGGCGTGGCCCTTCATAAGGAAACCATGTGTGATTCAAGTCTGCGTATAACAAAAAATATGGGAGTTGTTGCAGCCGGTTCCAGTTCTTAAATACTAACTTTAGATCCGGGCCAGGGGGCTTAGTGAGTTCTGTCTTACAGTCTACTGAACTTTTATCATGTTTTATATGTTTCAATCGCAGCTTGCTGCAGTGGCAGTCTTGTAACATTTTCTACGAATTCTTGTTTGCCATGATCTTTTGATGTATGCTGCATTAGTCTACTCATTGTTCGTATCAATGTGTAATGGGGCAGCCTGCTGTCGGAAAACATTAGGAGTAAGTCCACATGGACTTTTGGATGCGTTCGCTATGTTGGACGGTTCTTGGACACTTTAAGTTGGCGCTCATTTGTTTCCTTCATCCCTTGTGTATACATTAACTGTTATTGGAGTTGTTGTTCTTCAAATGATCAATGTGGTCTACACTATACAGGCAAAGGATATTCCATTGAGTTAAGATCTTTGCCGCGTCGTTATTGCCGATTTAAGTTTTTAAGTCACTCTTTCTGCGTGTTCGCGGACTGTTGCAGAGCCTTGCAAGGTTTACAAGAACACACCACATGAATCAGGGTTGTCTGAATTTTTTATGTTTAAAACTGCTCCTTTTAAAAACCACTCCCGTGGTAGCGAAGTAATATTTAAGCCTTGCCTATCAATCGGTTGCATACTTAGCTGGTTGTAATCTGATCTCTAGGATTCGCACTCTGACCATCAGAGCCTCTTCATTTTTGCTTCTTCAGCGGAAGCGTCAAAAAATTTTTAAGCAGTTTCGTCTGCCCAACCCGTGTGAAGTATTATGTGAAAGGAATAGTCTGTTGTTTAGTTGAGACCTGACTTCTAGATTTCTTCTTTATTGTTAATAGTCGATTAAAACAGCTAACATTACTTTAATGGGCGGGTCTAGTGTTAGTTTGCTGGAACTTGAGAATTTTGCTTGTTCAACATTGCCTGTAAGTTTGTGGCGTCAAGACTTCTAATTCAATATCATTCCAGTGCTCTTGATAAACGGCTCTCTCTCGAGCATACCTTCAAAACTATTAGTCTTGTCCTTCATATATCGTATAGCATGCTGTCTTTCTTTTCTAAGCCCAAATTATTTAGTTATTAATTAAAATATACTAAATCAGAACCAATATCAACTGTCTTTTTTGTTGTTGGACTCAAAACAAAAGGCATAAAACCCTTTTGGTGTTGTTTAATGTGAGCTGTTAGACTGAGTTTAATGTTTGTTTACTTTTTTTAAGATTTCCTTTTTTTATCTGCTCGGGGGGTCTGGCTGTGAGATAACTTGTCACGACCTTCTTTGAAGATCAAAAAACTTTTGTCTTGTGTAGGCATCAAATCGGCTGTTAAAAACGATTAATTCTTCATTCCGTGAGGTTTGAGTCTACAGCGCTTTATTGTTTGTCTGTTTGAACGAGCTAATGTTTAGTGTTATTAGTTGAAAACCTTAGCGGTGTGCGTTCTGGAGTTTGTTTTTATTTTTTTGCTAGCGGCTCCTACGGTAATGAAAAGGCCGAGAGCTAAAGACAAAACCTCTAGAGGTAAGCTGCGGGTGCGCCTAAGGCCGTTGTAAGTGTCCATCACTTGTTCCTGCTGATAGAGCACTTATAGTCGATGCTCGTATTAACATATGTAACTGCTTATTAATGGCAGCAGATGACCTTCGTTGGTTTTGCTGTATTTTGAAAGGTCGTGCTCTAGTACTTGCGCATTTGCGTAATGTTGGTTAATCTGAAGGGTTTTACTTCAGGGGTTTCAGATAACAGCAGATTTGCCTGCGTTCTTTCTTTTGGTGGCCGCTGTAGCACATTTGGATAAACCTGAAAGACTTGCTTGGATAAAATAAAAATAATTTAGTATTGTATATTCTTTTAATCTGTTATTTTTCAATATTCAGCTGCGCATTCATTATTAAAAACAAATGTACATAAGCGGTTTTATCGGCTTCTTCTTCTTTTCAATTTGAATGTTTATTAGTCTCTCACTGCTCCTCCCGCTTTCAAGCAATGATTATCCTCTGTTGACCTTAGGTCAATCATATACCGTATTTTGTTGTTAAAATAATCAGCAAGCCTAACTTTGTGATGATGAATATCTTTAGACACAAGGTCTGCTGTTGGATTTCTACACCTCCGCCCCAAAAACAGTTTTCGTATTTCATCAACTTATGCTGTTAGGGTTAGACCCGCTAGCATAGATTTTGGTTAGGACTTGCCCTCATCGAACATTGGACGTTCGTTATTTTTGATTTAAAAAACTTTTCACTTCTCTTTTGAAGGTTTCTTCATCTTCGCACAGCAATAAATACCTTAAGTGATCTTGCTGAGACGCTAAAACTATTATTCCATATAGTGTCTGCCTGCTTCTAGGATGCTTTGTTGATAGATAATCACTCTTTCGTAATTTATGATAATTGTGACTGGATATTGGTGCGTCAATCTGCCTTGCTAAATTAGGGTTGCTAACTATCGTCAAACTCTAACGAGATGTCGAAATGCTTACTTTGCTTCGGTGTATGATGATCTATAAAAGCGTTGTGTATTCATTAAATGTTAGTTCATATGACTATCTGTCTTTTAATGCTCCTTCGTAAAGTAGGGGGCATGGCGCTTTTAACAATCAATATCTAAGGGATTGGAAAACGATTTCATACGCAAAATTTAAGTGCATGCTTTTTGTTGTCTTTAACATCTGCGGCGTTCTTATTCTGTGTTTGAGTCCATCTTCATTTTCGATTCTTGAAACGCAAGATCAGCCCTTTCATTCATCGGTTAGCCATAGATCAGAATAGGTTAAAAAATATGTCTGCATTGTGTAAAGAAAATTTTTGCCTCCGTTTTACAGAAATTTTCTTATCGATTGCCCGTTCCCAATTATGGGCAAGTCCTGTTTGGGTCTGTTTGATGCGAGTGTCTATTTTGAAAGTAAGTCGTGCAGAGCCTGGCACAATCAATTCATCTGCTCTAGGTCCGTAATTTGACAGTAAGTATTTGATCTGCATCAATAGTAGATGGATTATTGGGACAGTAATTTTTCCGTTTTTTTCCCTTCACCGCCAAAGGGTTTCTTTCAGTCTTTCTATGCGGGTCAAGATTCAAGCCCATATGCATGTAAACATTTTTTTATAAAACTAATAAAAAAAATTTTTGATTAAGAAACATGGCAGGCATTGAAGATGAGATTATGATGTTTTGTGATCGTGGAACGACATGAGTGATTCCCCTTGGGAGCCGGCATCGTCGGGGCTCTCATTGCATGAGGATTTAGCTGAAATCGGGTGTACTTACCACATAAAATAGTCGGTATAAATTAACAGAAAGATAAGGTGTCAGATCATTATACAAAGTTTAGGTCAAGATACCTCCCGCATTTATAGACCCTAATGATTGTGAAATTAAAGATGATCATTTGTTTGTGAGGAAGCGAACAAGGACAAAACTGGTTCAGCTTTCAACTAAAAGACCATCAAAAGTTTTTAGTCCGAGGGTTCAATTAGAAATTGACTCAGTGTGAAAGATCAAATTCGCTTGGCCTTGTTAGGACAAAAAATTAAGGGCGGAGGCAGTGGCTTCTAAACTTCAAACACACTGCATGATACTACCAACAGAGAACCAAAGGCATAACATGGAACTTAAAGAAATTAAATCATTTCAGCAGGTGAGTAATAAATGCTTATAGAAGCAGAAGCAGTTTGTCAGAAGAACAGCGTTAAAGATATACACGACTCACCGCTACCATGCGAGGAATTTTTTTAGCCCTTGATCGTTACTTTAAAAACCATCAAAGGGCGAATTAACAAAAACATTTAGCAAAACTAGGTGAACTAGATGAGCATTATAAAAGTGAAAGAAAAACTCGTTGAGGCTGATGACCGCATCGTAGGGCCTGTATTAAAAAAAGAATTATCCCAAGACTAAAAGTTCTTGAACAAGAGAGATCAGCTAGACTAGATAGGTGCTACTACTAACCGAGGACAATTACGAAACACCAAGTGAATAGAATAAGAGAAAACTATCGGAAAATTTTATATGAAGACACAACGCTAGCAGAACGAATTCGAACGCTGTTTTTGAGAGCAAGGTGTAAATTAGCAGCGTTATTTAAACAGCTTAGTTTTTGCAATAACGTACACTGGTTATGGGCTATTAAGGCGGCGGTGGAGGTCAAAGTCCGTACCTCCGCCGCCATCGACTGATAAAATCATGAGGTAAAAAACAGCTTGATCATCTTGCGAATTATTGAAAAAAATTAGCTGGTAAAGCAGTGGTATGCTTTACCATGAATATTGTGGGAGTATTGTCAGCTGGCTTTTGTTCTACTGCAAGCAAAGTAGGTGGCTTTATGGTCCGAGCTCTTATGGGCATTAGTTTTCGTAATAGTTGGGTAATGTTTAGTAAGATAAAGACCAAGTAATCCTAGGCTGTTAATCAAGAAACAAGCGGCTGTTTTTCATATTCATGGTCATCTATCCGCGAACTGAGCCCGCGAGCTTTGCTGAGTCTTCAATGGCTTTTGGGGGGGGGGCCTCGGGAATTAGATGACTTATCTCTGGGGTGTTCTTTTACTGCTTGCAATATTAAAAATGGGGGCTCAGAATTTATGTCGTTTTTCCCAACCTTCTGTCATGCTGCTATTTGAATTTATTATTATAGTTTTATTATTGTACCTATCTGGAGTACTGAGGTCAGAAGGCGCATGTATATCCAGTGCCAACAGCAAAGTCTACTTTCTCTTGCGTTTTGTACAAAACATTTGGTACCTTTTAATACTTGAAGGTAAATCTAATTGTAGAATTATGGCGTCTCTAAATTTGCTAAGTATTGTTTTTAGTGCGTAAAATGCAGTAGAAGGATCAGTTTTGCTTGATCTTGCCTGTGCTTGCGACTAGCCAAAACCAAACGTAAGTACGAATAGAGTCGTTTATACGTGCTATTCCGTCCCTAGTTAGGCCCTTATGAAGTGTATATGATAAAGGTTTGTCTTGCTGATTTTATGCTCTGCTCTTGGACAGGGCTGAACAATTTGAAAGGAGGGTTTCAGACATATTATACTTTCTGTGCGTGCCCCGAAAATAAGGGGTGCCATGCCATGATAAAGATCCAACTTTTGTCTAAAGTCTGTCTTGATGGTACTTTACAATGTCGTGTAAGATCCTTTCAAAGCTTTCTTGTCTATTCTGTTGCTGAATGGATTAACGATGTTCATTCGGTAATGGTGCTTGCAGGTTCAGTCAAAATCACGCCTGAAGGTTGTATAGAATGAATTCGGTACACTGACCTCACAAATGATCATGGTGATTTAAATGATAGGCATACGCCACTCCGAACCAGTTGTTGCTCAAGAACAGCATAGTTTTAACTGGTTTGATAAAACTGCATCGGATGGACCTAATACCACGCTTTTATGAATGTGTCTTTTTCAATAGGGGGTTAAATAGCTCTTTCAAGGAGTACTCACCTTTTATGAAAAGAGCAGTTTGGGGCACAGAATGTCAAGGAGTTTAGTTGCTTTATTTTGAAGATTGTTGTGCGGCCCAAATGAATATTTTGCATTGTATATTGAATGCACTCATTTTTTAATTTGTTTAAAAAAATGTTTGTAACAATAACAACTCAATGACCGCCGTCGTTTTTGGATATGGCTATTAATACGAATGCGGAACTGACGGTCGCGCTCATGATAAATTTTCTACAATAGTCGTATGGTTTAATATATGAAGACAGAAGTATAATAAGGTTCTAATAGTTAAACAGAGCAGGGCCAAAAATGAGCCGTTAAACAATTACTGGATGGTTATTTAGGGTTTTTGCTTCACTAAAAGAAGACAATGATTAACTTTAACATTTACTCTCAAACTTAACAATGCAAATCTAAAATCAATGTTAAACCTGTAAGCTTGAAGCGAAGGAAATCTTACCTTTTTTGATAGAGAGCTAGATAATAATTTAGGCTGTTGCCAACTAAGCAATTTACCCTCATAGTTTATTGCTGGGCCCAGACAAAAACTACTTATGAGGGGGATAAATCGCTCGATCTTGCATTACATTCATTTCTCTATGTTAATTTTGGAAGAGCTGAGCAATGCTGAAATTATATGTAAGGAAAGGCTCAAACTGTTTTAAGATGATCCCTTCGTCAGGGAAAGCGCTTTTTGCCGATTATGAAATTTTACGTTCCCTAATTTACAGTGTTTAAAGATTAGTTTGTGGGGAGGGTTCGGATCTTTTAAGTATAGATATCAAAGACAAAGCAGGAAAGTTGTGAAATGTGATAACCTGCACATTGTTTTGGAAATAAAATAATAAGTGGTACTAAAAAAAATGTGCGTGGGCCAGAAGAATCCGGTGTTTCATTAGCGCATGTAAGGTGTATAACTTAGATTTTACAAGACTTGCAGTCGGTGCGGACTTTGAACAGAATGGTGTGATAGGCCCTCTTTGTATGGTTTTGAGTAAACTACAGATGGTGATTATAAACGCAAAGAGGTTGGTCGACAATAAATAGGTTTCCTAAACTAGAACAATACGCAATCGGAAGCAAATAATGTGGCAGTATGAATATAAAATAGTTGAAAACCTGTCCTCAATTGGCATTAGAACCATATTTAGATGGGAAATAAAATTGAATTCATAAGCCCTTTTACATATTTAGCGTCAAAGTTTCAGAAAAGCATTAAACTCTGGCCCTTTACATGTTAGTCTTTTACCGGACGATAATAGTCGGGAAAGATAATTGAAATAAAGCGTATGGATAAGATCAGTCATCCTCCACAGTGAAATAGAAACACAGTTGTAAAAAAGCTTCTACAAAATACAGAATTTCTTTCCTGCAGAAAATTAGGAGACACGTTCACCTATTTAATTTTGAAATTTCTGTCTGTAAGGATGTGGGTGGGATGGGGTTGTGGGCGTTTAGTGATGACCTTATAAAAAGGAATTTAATATTAGGCTGGCAAAAACTTGACGTTCAAACGTTTTAACGTGACCATCGTCGTTCTTCACTAATGGCGAGGATTTTAGTTCATAACAACAGCAACTAAATCCACTGTTGACATTAATGAAACAATTTCAGGAATGAATTGGATTAATTTACACATTTAGGCTAGCCTCATAGGGTTTGAGTATACTGAACAAGTTTTTGACGGAGAGTTGATAAAAAATAATAACTGAATTAGATTAACTATGTTATAAAAATAGGGCTGCAGTTTAAATTTTGACAATCAAACTCCTCATTGCTATTATTTGTGGTAGACTGGTTGTGGAATTCTAACATTTATTTATACTCGGACCTGTTACAAACAGTTTATCGTTATTTTTTAATATATTGTGGTTTTTCTGTTCCAACACTTAATATGGACAAGCATAATCATAATAGAAGGTTTATTTGGGCAGATGTTGACATATATTAGTTAATCCTAGATTAAACTGAGTGAGTGTTTAGAACAGTTTTTAGGGGACTGTTTGAAGGAAACGCAGGACACTATTTATTATAGATGACTGTTCGGCAGATAGAGGTCATTGTTAAAAAGAGAAAACACTTTGTCGAACTAGCTTTCAGAGGAAGGGCATGTGGGATAAGTGTGTGGTTTTATGCCAGAAATAAACTCGGTTTTAAAAGAATTTAGAGAACAGTTCAAGACTGTAGTTTTATTTACATGAAAGCCAATGACTCATTGGAAGAATGTATTGCGCGAAAATGATGTGTTATTGATCATGACGGAAAAACAAGGATTCCCCCCACCCTAAAATCTGAAAAGTTTAGTAAAATAGTTTTAAAAACGGATATCCCTACGCAGTATGTTTGGTTTGTAGATAATCGTTATTTTTTTGGTTTTGAAGTCTTTCTTACTTGTCAGAGAACTGTAATATGCGCTTGCGTGTGTGTGTGTGTGTCTGATCTGCCGCCTCTCTGTCTGTTGTCTGTCTCTCTCTCGTCTTCTATCTCTGTCTGTCTGCGTGTGATGACATAGGAAAGGCGGCTTTTTAGGCCACTTTTCGCCCAAAAACTCGGTGGGAGGGTGAAAGTGGCTTCGAATGTAGGTTTCCTGTTCTCTGTGTGTGTGTGTGTGTTGTGTGGGTGTGTGTGTGTGCGTGCGTGCGTGCTGTGCGTTGCGTGCGTGCGTTGCGTGCGTGAGTGCGTTGCTTGCGGGTGTGCACGCACGCGCTTGCCTAGTGTTTCATATCATCTTTGTTATATCAAACTTTTCATGGACCAGTCCAAGGCTCCCCCCCCCCCCCCCCCCTCCCTCTGGTGTATCTTTTCTAAATAGACCTCACTTTGCCCCCCTTC
>JAFLJL010015578.1:22500-49220 GCA_018398815.1 Conus ventricosus
TCATTGGCAGCGCCCCAAACCGCTCTTCAAGGTCAACTTTGGGCATTAAGCCAAGCGCCTTAACCTCCTCTCCCCACTCGATCAGATAACACACTGTGCAGCCAACGTTAAATTGGCAGCGCCCCCAAAACCGCTCTTCAAGTGAGCAACTTTGCAAATAAGGCCAAGGCCCCTGTGTTGGTGTGCGTGCGTTGAGGCGTGCGATCGTGCATGTAAATAATGTTGTTTTATTGTATTGTTGTTGTTTAAACTGATCATGAATATATTATTATCTGAACAATTTGTTTTTTTATTAAATAAATCAAAGGCCACGCGCACTCCACCCCACCCCACTCCCACCCCGCGCATGCACACAGACTCAAGTCCCCCAAGTCACTTCTAATTCTTACATAAGTTGCCCTCAAGTCATCCCTTAAGTCATGCCCCAAGTTCTCTTACTTAAGCCATCCTTAAGTCAATTCCTTAAGTCATCCTCAAGTCATCCTCAAGTCTCCTCAAGTCATCCCAAGTTCATATACACTACTTAACACATCATCCTCAAGTCACCCCAAGTCACTTCTAAGTTCTTACTCAAGTCGTCCTCAAGCCATCCTCAATTTCTTACACAAGTCAACCCAAGATTTGTAATAAGACATCCTCTAAGTACAACCAATTTCATAATCAAGTTCTTATAATTATCAAAAAAAATACAAACTATGTATTATCTTAAATAGAAAGATGTCTAAGTATAGACAACACACCCCTCAAAAAACGCGTCAACGTTGAGGAAGTCTTGCACAGCGTTCTCTGCATAATCTTAAAGCAGGTCTTACTTCGAAGCAAACCGCATTGATTTCAATTCAGGTCTATTGGGAAATGCTTTTAAAGACTCCATGTCTTTATATTTATTTGACAACCATCATTTTATTATACGCCATGATCTATTTATATTTAAAAAAATATAAAATTACGTTCATAAAAATATAATACATTTTCAAAATTGATCAAAATAATGCTTTTGTATTGGCGGTTTTGGCGGCTGGTGTCCTTTTTCAGCATTAAGTGGCTTCAGATTTTTTGATTGCTTTTGTTCTGTTGCCATCGGTTATATATTTGATAGCCTCAATAACTGCCCCCAACAGCAGCAATGGCGCCAAAAATTGCAACATTTTTAATCAATATTCCATGAAGACTTTGGTGCTGTAGGTCTTGTATCGCATGGAGTATATAATAGCCGCATTTGAACCAACTTTTCTGGCGCCTGGCGGCGTTATGTTTTCATGATGAGTTATAAATTCTTTAACATTAAATTTTTTTTGACAGTTCCACCACTCTGCAAAATTATTTTCCTGCTTTAACAGCCCAGGATGAGGATTCTTTTTCATCAGTTCCCCCCCTGGACAGTGTTTTCTGCTGATATTTCTGGCTTGGTTACTTTCCTCCACCACCTGAATTGTTCTGATGGATTTCTAGCTCGTATCATTATGAAGGAAATAAAATCTATATGATTAAAGTTATTAATCCAATGAGTATGGCGAAAACAATGTTTCCAAATCTGAAGTAAAGCTCACATCCAATAGACTCAAATGTCTTTGTTAAAACTGGCTTCTTGCGTTAAATCATACGAAGATCTTGTTCAGAACAATGGGACAAATCTACTGACTAAGTATTAGTGAACAAACTATGAGCCGATTGCCCCCACACTTTCCACCATACTAGACCCAAGCGTGCGGTCTTCAAACCTGTTATGATACTTATATAATGCTTGCGGCGACATCTGTTGAAATCTGTATCTATCTGAATTCAGTTCCGAGGAACTGTTTTGTTTTGACCCACATGCAGCAAAGAATACAGCCTCTCCTTTTTTGGGCATAATAGCTTGATGCATTAACTTGGTCATTCATAAGTTTCAGGAAGGTTTAGGCCGCCTTGTAGCTGTAGTAGATCATTCACTGTATCATGTATTTTTTTTATTACATTATAATTATTTTATTTTCTAAAAATTAGGCACCGAAAAACCTGTTGCTAAAACCTTGTATACCAAATCGCTGTTATGTCGGCCTAAAGTACGGAATATCCAATGCTTGGTAAAAGCATAGTAAGACAAAAACCACAGAATCTTAGGCAAACTAGACTTGAGGATTCAGCAAAGCTGATTGCTATCATTGCAGCTTCGTTGCCACGAAAGATTTTCTTGTAATGACGTAATATACCAGACAATCTTAAAAAATTGATAAGACAAAAAATACAAATTATAAAAAATGTGCTTCACTTCGCAATAAGATAGGCGGGCTGCTGTGTGAATTCGCTTGCTTTTTTAGCGGCAGTAAATTTTGCTTTATTAAACTGTGCTGGATGACAGCGAGAGAAAAAGACATAACAAAGCTATGGATCAACTAGCACAGCACAAGACGCCTATGAAAGTCAGAGACTTGAGCAGTAGATTATTATTAATGACACATTGAAATGTAACAGGGGCATGCATCTTACACATATAAAAATGTTGATCCAGCATAAAAGAATATTATTCTAGTAACACTGCAAACCGGTTCAGACATTGCCCCCACCAAAATTCAGTGACTTTTTATCAACCTCAAAAACAAAAGCTGCAAGAAATCGCGTTTATAGTCTATTGGTATGACTCGCTGTGTATTTTGTTGCCGCATAATAAAGGCTGAATAAAAAATGAACAAAATCTATTATTCGCCCAAAGGATTATTGGAGGCAACACAGGCAAATACAAACAGCTAAGCGAAGCAGCGGGAGTCAGTGAACAAACAGCAAATGGGATTGACGTTCTCTAAACAAGCCGGATCTTTGTCATATTTAATTACCTGCGCCCTATAACGAAAACAGAACCGCACTTTGTTGAACACAACTCCAAACGACACCCATTCAAATGAGGATCTTCTATATTTACCCTCTCATAGGATTAGACGAAAAAGATTTAAGTTACGCACTCACGTCATTGACCATAGCAACAAGAACAAAGATGCGGAACCATTAACACAAAAGAGTGCCCTTCTGTTGCTGTTTGCCCATACAACGATAATCCACTTATGCCCATTAACTAATCCTCGCAAGAATCAAGTCGATGATGGAAAGAATATTAAAGGCCAATTTAATCAATATTGTTAAAACTAGAGTTACCATTAAAAGAGGCATTCGGGAGTTCACAGATCACAGTTCTTTAGTATGAAAACTTAAACAAACCGTATAGCTGAAAGACTCTTCCCTACCAGTAACACAAAAGCATATTGTCCATTCTCGCAACACAGAAATGGGTAGAAACTGCCCTCAGTTTTTGCGCCTAATTAAAAATGAAGAAATTTAAAGGCTAAAACAGTACAAGCAATCAAAAGAAAAACACTAAATGTTGCTGAAGGAGAGCCTTCCATCCGGCAAACTATTACCAATTGGTTTAAAAAAGTAAGGTACCTTTAATTTACCAGGGGAAGCAGAAGGGGACACCTCGCATCAGGCAAGCCGAATCCCGTTTGGAGTGTGTGATCCATATAAATAAAAAGAATTGTAAAAATGAACCGCCCGAGTATTATTTACGAGAAACTGACACAACAAAACAACAGCTCCCCTCAAAGATCTTTTGTGAAAGAAGAACTGCAGATAATTCCGCCAGACCCAGTTCCGCTTAATTAAATTTACGTAAACATATCTTTGGGGTTTAAATGGGACGGCAGAAGGAAGACGCCAGAACGAAACAAGAATGGTAAAAGAAGAGAACCTTGAAAATGATACTGGGAATCCCTTTCAGGCGTGTAATGCTAATTAAGGAAACATTTTTCGGGATTAATCATGCGAGTGCTAAATCATCCAGAATCACCTACAAACTCAAACCCCCAAATGGGAAAAAGAATATTGAAATAAAAAAAAAAAAAAATTCGTAACTCGTCAAGACAACATAGAAAGATTTAAATGAATTGAGACGCTATGATTTATCTAATAAATAAAAGTTGAAGAAAAATAAAAAACCCCCACGTTTATGCGGTCCTCCAGTGCCCGATTGCATATGAAAACTCCGGATTAACAACACCCCGGTTTGTTTTATTGTTCTATCTAATGACTTACTTTGTTACAACAGTTGTGTTGATCTCATGTAGGATTAGATCGGCAGGTTTTACGTTGTCATATGATGAAAAGTCTATTGCCAAACAATGCATTCTATTGTAGTTGTCATGTGATAAGTTTGACTGACACAAACTGCGAGATATTCCCTTTGCTTTCTTAATGATTAATACTCCTGGCTCGAAATACTGTACATTTTCGATCTTAACCCCACATACTCCTGTGATCACGCTTTCCAGATAATTCATCTTCATCATACCGAAAAACCTTCTTGTTAGTAAATTGATGTTAAAGGGGCGAAACTTTATGATAATCGGATGTATCATCCAGCCCGCATTTCCTTTAGCCACTTCGGTTTCCATGTCCTTTATAGATGTCTTCAGGAGAATATCAATAACAAAACGTCCCTGTCATCTGTGAAAAGTACTCCTGACCTCAGGATCCGAGGGCTTAAAGAAGCATAAACGAAACTCTAACATCAAAAGCTTTGAATAATTCTAAACAAAAACACCCAAAAAATACAGATTGTCTATATTGACTTTCATTTTATTTTCATCAATATGTCCAAAAAGCAATCATGAAATCTTCTGAAGTCCTGATAATTTGGTTTTGAAGTTTAGCATATTAATTGACTTCAGTTCTCTTTGGTTGACCAATCTGACATCATTACGCTTGTGCGGATTCTCCATATGTCTTTCCAAAACAGCTGTTTGTTCATTAACTTGAAAAAGTCTTTTTCTGAAGCATCTGTGGAATAAGTTCTGAGAACGTGTTCATCAAGATGTTAATGTTTCATGAACTTTTCTTGATCAACAGCAATATATGTCGATTAACAGCTGTCTCCACTTCAAACCATTCTTAAATAAAATTGTAGAAGTCTTGTAATGAACAGACATCATTTTTTTTGTTTGCCACCGAAGATTAGGCCACCAGTTTTTGCGCTCTCTTGGATCCATCTTTAGACTTTCTGCTGCTAAATGGATAGTCATTATGCAGGTCATGAGATCCAAGAGGAATCTAAGTCAACTCTAGAATTGAAACAACGCAGTGTGATCAGCGTAAACTGATGCCCACACACTTTAATGCATTTTGAATGTTTTTGATCGACGCTTGTGTGCAATTTTAAGTTGCGTACCGGAAGTTGAATGCGCCATTGCCCACCATACAGAATGTTTGCATCTAAATACATGAGATAGTTAGACCATTTACTCGGATCATAATGAACCAAGTATTTGTTGTATGCTTAACAGTAATGAATAGCGACGCCATACTAATTGCCCCCACGCAACCCGTTTTCAATCATCTGAAATCATTGTAAATCTGACAACAAATCAATCGTACTCCAGTAAACTTTAAGAAGCATCCCAACAGCATCCAGCCCGAAATGTAATGAGCGCAGGAACTAGCTAAACTATTACAATGCAGGGACTTTCTGTAATTTCAAAGACGTCCGCCAACCTAAACATCCATCTGCCATCAAGTATGAATCCAGATAGTCATACCAATGTATTACACTCTAACTTCGCCACGCATCTTGAGCAGGCTGGTAATCCCGGAGTCGCTGATGTCCTTTCCCTCTAAGACTAGAAAAGCACGCGCCTTTAGGCGGAAGTTGTACTTCGTCAAACCTTTCCCAACTGATCAAGTACTCATAAGTAAACGCCCTTTCTAACAAGAGTGAGTCAAAATATTTTTCCGTTATTGGCAGACTTTAAGGACATAGCCAGTCCTCTAATGAGCCCATCATGTGTTGCATGAGAGCGTAGAAAGACATGATAATTAAAGTGCCAACACATGTACTATCCTGATGACTGTTGCAATGCATGTCGACCCTGAAGGAGCGTTGGTTTACTGCTTGCAATATACGTATGAGAGTCGAAACCTCGCAAGTAATAAAGAAGATGGCACATTACCATGTCTTTTTGGTCCAAACTTTATTTGGAAGATGCATTTGTTATGCGCCGCTCCTCTGAACTTTCCACTAATGTGATCTGGTCTCTAACTGTTTGGATTCTCTGCTTCAGATGAGAGGCCTAAACCAACAACGCAACAGTGTATTGGCTGGGCATCCTGTGTAGGTCTTCAGACGTCATTCCAGATTACATGATAAATTCAAAATATTAGAACAATCATTACGCGGCACATGCGCAGGCGCCGCAAAAATCTACTAGCCGCACCTGTCCTCTGTAAAATTCTTTGCTCTGAATAAACTCCATCCGACCTAACAATAATGAAGCAAAATGAACAAATCTGATTATTACTACTCCTTAAGACGTTTTTTTTTCGAAGTTTTTGTGCGTCTGGCCCTTCATCAGGAACAATGAGTGATTCAAAGTCTGCGTAAACAACATATGGATAATTTTGCAGTTTTTTTTCCAAGTTTTCTTTAAAACTAACTTTAGATCCGGGAGGCTTAATTAGTTCTGAATTAACAGTCTACAGAACTTTTACAATGTTATAATATGTCACATCGCAGCTTGCACATATGGAATTCTTGTTAAAAACATTTTCTGCAGAAATCTTTGTTTTGCTATTTTTGTTTGTAGTTAAACTCAATAATCAACTCATTGTGCGTATCAATGTGTAATGGTGTATGCCCCGCTGGTGAATAACATTAGTCGTAATCAACATGAAATATTGTCCTGGTACGCCTAATGTTGGACTGTTCTAGGACACTTTAAGTTGGCGCCAAATTTGTTTCCTCATTCCCATGTGTATACATTCACAGATATTGTTTGTTTTGGTCATCAAACTGATCATTTGGCTCGTACACTAACCAGGAAAGGATATTCCCATGAATTAAGATCTTTGTGTATGGCAGATAGTTAGACACTCCCCTGCGTGGTCGCGGACAGAATGCAGCTTGCAATGGGATCACACATGAAACAATCTGTTGTCTGAATTTTTTTATGTTTAAACAGCTCTCTTTAAAACCAACTCCCGAGGAAGCGGAATGTAAGCCTTGAGCCTACAATCGTTGCCATCTTAAGCCTGTACTAAAATCTAAATCTCTAACTTATTCGCCCTCTGCCAACCAATCCTCTCAATATTAGCTTCTTCAGCGGCAGCGTCAAACAGTGTAAGCCAGATCGTCTGCCCAACCCGGTTCAAGTCATTAATAGAAAGATAGTCTGCTGTTTTAGTTCAGACCCAGACTTCTAGCTTTTCTTCATTTATGTTACATAGTCGATAAAAACAGCAACATACATTAACTGGCGGGTCTATTGTTAGTTTGCCCTGGAACTTGAGAAAATTGCATTACAACGCTGGCCTGTACGTTAATGTTGGGTCAAATAACTTCTAAATCAATATCCATTCAGTGCATCTTGATAAACGCTCTCTCTCGAGCATTCCATCAAACAATTCGTCTAGACCCTTCAAATATCTTAGCCATGCTGTCATTCATTTCTTAAACCAAAATATTTATTTAAATTAAAAAAACATTCTTAATCAGAACAATATCAACGGTCTTTTTGCGCTTGGACTCATAACCTAAAGAATAAACGCCTTTGGCATTGTTAATGTGAGGGCCCTGTTTTAGAACAGAGTTTACATGGTCTCGTTTACTTTTTTTAAGCATTCCTTTTTTATCTGCACGGCGTCTGGCTGTTGAGAAAACCTTGACCTTTTTTGCCTTCTCTTTGCGAGATCAAAAACTTTTGTCTATTTTGTAGTCATCAAAATCGTCCAGTAAACGATAAAATTCTACTACCGTGGATGTTTGATTCAGCTAGCTCTTTAATTCTTGTCAGTTTGAACGAGCTAAGTTTAGCCGTTATTAGTTGAACCATAGCTGTGTGCTTTTGGAGTTTAGTTTTTATATGTTTTTGCTAGCACACCATACAGTCTAATGAACACAGGCCAAGAAGCTAAAGACAAACCGCCTAGAGTAAAGCTGTGCGGTTGCACGAACGCCTGTTTGCTAAGAGACCAACACTTTTCCCTGCTGATAGAGCACTTATAGATGATGTTCCAGAATTAACATATGTAACAGCATTAAAGCAGCAGAATACCTTCGTTATGGTTCTTGCGTATTTTGAAAGGTCCTTGCCTCTAGATATGTTGCATTGGTAATGATTATTGTTTAATCTGAAGGTTTTTTACTTCAGCAGCAGAATTGCCCTGCTATCATCCTCTTTTGGTGGCGCTGTAATGCCACATTTTGGATAAACCTTGAACAGACATGCGTTTTAAAAAATGAAAAAATAATTTTATCATAGAAACCTCTTGAATCTGCTACCTTCAATATCAGCCACCGCCACATATATTAAAACCAAATGTACATTAAAGCGTTTATCGTCTTCTTCTTCTTTATCCATTTGAATGTTTTAATTACGTCTCTCACAGTTCTCCTTCTCACCCGTTCCATGTAACTGATTAACCTCCGTTGAACCTTAGGTCACTCCAAAACACGTATTTTGATGTTAAATAATCATCAAGTCCTATACACTGTGAAGGTGTAGATCTTAGCCGCAAGGTCAACTGTCGGATTTCTACACCTCCCACCTCCAACAGTTTTCCTTAATTCATCAAAATGCTGATAAGGATTAACCTCGCAAGCAAAGATTTGGTTAGGGCTGCCCACAATCGAACAATGTTACGTTTCGATATTTTTGGACTAAAAAGCTTTTCCACTTCCTCTTTTGGAATTGTTCTTTCTTCATCTTCCACACAGCAATAAAATACGTTATAAGCTATCTTGCAGCAACACTAAATACTCAAATCCATATAGTGTCTGCCCTGGCTTCTAGTATATGTATTGAATGATGAACGCACTTTTTCGTTAATATAATGCTAATTGGAGTCTATTGAATCCCAATCAGCTTTGCGAAAATCAGAGTTGCCAAACAAGCGTCACACACTAACGAGATGTCAGAAAAGTCCTTGTACTTTGCTCGTGGTCTGGTATGATTTGATAACACGTTTGTATACATTAAAAAGTAGTTCATATGACAAAACTGTTCTTTTATTGCTCCATTAAAGTATGGGGCATCGCTTTAACAAAACAAAATCTAGGGGAAAGGAAAAGCGATTACCATACGGCATAACTACAGTCTAAGCCTTTTTGCTGCTTTTAGCACCTGAGGCTATTTATCGTCGCCTATTCTAAGTATTAGAGCTTCTCATGTGCCGATTACCTTGAAACGCAAGATCTTCCCTAACATTCGAGGTTTAGCAAAGACAGAATAGTAAAAAAACTGTCTGCATTTTGTTTAATAAATAAAATACATCTGCCCCTCAGTATTACAGCCATTTTCTATAACTATTGCCCGTCCCAAATTCTGGACAACTGTTCTGGGTTTGGTCCTGTTGATTGAAGCGAGTTCTATTTTTAAAAAGTAAGCCGATTGCAGACCTGTAGCACTGAATCAAATCATCCGCTTCCAAGGTCGGAAATCTAACAGTAAGAATAAGGATCTCATCAAAAGTAAAGGATTAAAATGGAACAGTAATATTCCGTTTATTTCCCACACGCCCAAGGTGTATCTTTCATGCTTACTAATACTGGTTAAGACTCGTAGCCAAAATATGCTTGTGACATTTTTAATAAACAAAATAAAAAGTTAATTATTTAAAAACATGGCGGGAATTGAAGCGAAAAGATTATGAAGTTTTTGTGAACCTTGAGACGACATGAGTGAAAGATCCCTTTTGACACGGCATCGCTCCGCGCTCTCAATGCGCGGTGAAATTAATAGAAAGTTACTGATCGGAGCATTTAACAAAAGATTAAGGACAAGAACCACTCCGAATTTATAGACCCAAATGATTTTGAATTAGAAGATGGTCATTTTGTTTGTAAAGAGCGATCAAGGAGAATCGATTTCGGCTAACAACTAAACAGACCCATCAAAGTTTTTAGCCAAGAGTACAATTTAAACAAAGACTTAGTGTAACAGATCACAATCCGCCTTGGTAATTGTAGACCAAAATTAATAGGTAGGCATTTTCTAAACTTCAAACACACTGCAAGAACCCCAACAGATAACCAAATGCAAAACATGGAACTTAAAGAATTAAATCAATCAACAGGTGAATTTTAAATTAATAGAAGCAGAATCCATTTTTTTCAGAAGAAACAGCGTTTAAAGACTATACAACACTCACGCTACCCAATTCGAGAAATAACGTCCCTTGATCATGCATTATGAACCATTAGAGTGCGAAATAACAACAATTTAGCAAACATAGGCGAAGCTAGATGAGCATATAAAAAGAGAAAAAGAAAAACTCGTTGAGCTGATGACGCCAACTTAGGGCCTGAAATTAAAGAAGAATAAGACAAAAGAACTAAAAGATCTTGAACAAGAAAGATCAGCAAGACTAAAGTGGCTAACTCCAACTAACCGAGACCAATTACGAACTCAAGTGAATAGAATAAGAGAAACTAACGAAAAAATTATATATGAAGACACGACACTAGCAGAACGATAATACGAACACTGTTTAAGAGCAAGGAGTCACAATACAACGTTATCACTGCCTTAGGATTTGCAAATAAGTACATTGGTGTTGGCTATATACAGGCGCGGTGGCCTCAAAGTTTCAGTACCTCCAAACCGCCCAACGCCTCCGCCAGATAAAATCGAAGGGTAAAAAAAACAGCTTGATCATCTTGCAATTTATTAAAAATATTAGCCGGTACAGCCGTGGACGCTTTACCAGAATATTGGGGAGTAACGTCAGCTGGCTTATGTCTATGCAAGGCAAAGTATTGGCTATTAAGGCCGGCACTATGGACATTAGTTTCTCTTAATATTGGGTTAATATTTAGTAGATAAAGCCCCAAGTAATCCTATTGCCAGATATCCAAGAACAAGCGCTGCTTTTTCATAATTCCATGGACATCCGCTGAACAAGTCCCCGAGCTTTGCTGAGTCTTCAATGGCCTTTGTGCTTTGGATTCGGATTTGGAGACTTAATACTTGGGAGTACTTTTATTGTTTGTAAAATACTGGCACAGAAGTATATGTCGTTTTTCTCCAACCTTCTGTTCATTGCCACTATTAAAGAAATTTCATTAATATAGTTTTATAATTATACCTAACAGAGTCTGAGGTCAGAAGGCAGCAATGTAATAAACCAGTGCCAACAGCAAAGTCTACTTTCGAATCCTTGCGTATTGTAAAACATGTTGGAACCTTTTTACTACTTGAAGGTAAATCAACCTGTAGAATTAATGTCGTCCTCAAATTTTGCTAATTATTGTATTTTGGCGCGCAAAGACAGTAGAAGGATCAGTTATCTTGATCTTGCCCTGTGCTTGTGAACCTAGCAAACACCAAACGAAAGTGCGAATAGAGTCTGTTTATCGTTCTATCCGCTCTAGTTCGGTCCCTTAGAATGATCTAAGATAAATGTGTCCATGCTAGTTATTATGCTCTTATTTCCTGTAGGACCCCAGGGCTGTAACAGTTTTGTTGCCTGAAAAAAAAAAGTTTTTGAAAGGAGTGGAATGCCAGTCATAGTTAGTACTTCTGTGCGTGCCCCGAAATAAAGGTCGCCTCGGCCATGATTATATCCAACTTTTGGTCTAAAGCCTGTCATGTATGTTAATATCTATGAATTCGTTACAGATCCTTTCAAAAGCTTCAAGTCTATTATGTTGCTAAGAGGATTAAATGGTTTGTCATTTGGTAAATGGTGCTCGGCAGTTCAGTCACAATACTTCTGAAGGTGTAAATAAAATGATAATCTGTACACAGAACCTCACCAAGATCCATGGAGATTTAAAAGATCGTCACACGCCACTCCATCACCATTTGATGCCAAAACACAGCAAAGTTATAAAACTGTGTTCTGATAAAACTGCATCGGATTACCAAAACCACGCTTCTTTGATTGTGGTCTTTTTCCAATAGGTGGTTTAAGATATCAGGCTTAATGGAGTACCACCTTTTAAGAAAAGAAGGCAGTCAGGTCACAGCAATGTCAAGAGTATCAGTTGCTAATTATTAAGATTATTAGTGCGGCCCAACAGAATATTTTGCATCATCATATAGAATGCACTCAATTTTATTTGTTTTAAAAAATTGTAACAAATACAACCCAATACACGCCTGCGTTTTTAGAAAACAAGCAATTGATAACGAATGCGGGCCAAAATGGTTGCGTCGCTCACATGAAAAAATCTACTAAGACGTCTGTTTTAATATAAGCAAAGCCAAGAAGAATAATAAGGTTCTAAAAGTTAACAAATCAGGACCAAAAATGAGCCAGTATAACAATACCTGAGGATATAACGGGTTTTGCTCACTAAAAGAAGCAATGATAACTTAAGACCTAACTCTCAAAAACTTATCAATGCAAATCTAAAAACAATGTTAACATTTAAGCTTGAAGAATAAGAAACATCTTACAATTTTTTTGATATAAGAGAGCTAGCTAAAATGTAAGGCTTTACAACTAGCAATTTTACCCACACAAAGTTTTTATTGCTGTAGGCCAGACAAAAACTACTTATGAGAGAAAAATCCGCTCGATCTATGCATTACCTTCATTACTCTTATTCATTTGGATGAGCAGAGCACTGAAGAAAACTTATATGATGGTAAGACCCTCAAGCTGTGTTTAATAGCTCTACCGTCAGTGAAAGCTGGCATATTGCGATTATGGAAATTATACAATTCCCTAATTTACAGTACAAAATATTAGTTTGTGGGAGGGTACGGATCATTTAATATAAAAATCAAAGACAAAGCGGGGAAAGTTGTGACAATTGATACCTACACATTGTTTGGAAATAAAATTAATAACGTTACAAAAAAATAAAGTCGCGGGGGCCAGATAGAATCAGGAGTTACATTAGCGCCTGTGAGGTGTAATAACCCTTAGATATAAAAGACCTTGCAGACGTAGCGGACTTTAGAACATAATGGTGAGAAAGGCGCATTGAAAGGTTTTGATTACACAAAAGATGGTGAATATAAACGCCAAGAGGTTGTCGACAACAAAAAGTTTCCTAAACAAGAACATCTGCGCACTCTAGAAGCAAAAAATGTTGGACAGTATGAATATAAAATAGTTTCGAAAAACCTGACCTCAAATGGCACTAGAACCATATTTAGAATGGTACATAAAAATCTGAATTCATAAGCCCATTTACATATTTTTGCCGTCACAAAAGTTTCACATGAAAAGCATTCAACTCTGGCCTCTTTACAATTTAAGTCTTATGCCAGATGACAATTGTCCGAAAGAGATTGAATTAAAGAGCGTAGAGGAAAAAACAGAACATCCTCCACAGAAAAAGCGTGTTTAAAGATGCATCCTACAACATTACAGATCCAATGCAAAATAAAATAGGGGGGCGCGTTCACAATAATATTTGAAATATCTGTCTTAAAAGATAATGAGAGGGAAGGGGTTGTGGCGTTAGTGACGGTCCTTTAAAGGCAATTCTAATTAGCAGGCAAAACATAGACCGTTGACAGTCTTAAGTTTACATGTAGTCATTCTCACAATTGTGATGATCATTAAAGGTCATAACAACACGCAACAAAATCAATATTAGTCTAAATAGAAAACCATCTTACAGCACTGAATTTGGATTTTAATCTTACACATAAGGCCTTATAGGATTAAAATTTATACGAACAATTTTGACAGAAGCATGATAAAAACAATAACTGGATAAGAATTAAAATTTCTAGTATAAAACTATGGAGGAACCAGTTAAACTTTATTTGACAAAAACCCCACATTGTCATTGATTTGTGACAGACTGGTTGTGGAAAAACAATATATGTCCCTCGACCATACAAACATTTTAATCGTTATAATTTAAATCATATTGTGGTTTTCTGTCCAACACTAAATTGAACAAAGCATATCATAATAGAAGGTATATAGGACTGATGATAACATTATTTTAAGTTAATCCTAGCAATAACCTGAGTGAGTGCCTAGAACATTTTATAATAGACTGTTGAAGGAACGCACCACTATTTATTATAGATGACTGTTCGGCCGAAAGAGACATAGTTTATAAAAAAAGAGAAACAACTTTGTCGAAACTAGCTTTCAGTGGAAGACATGCTGGAATAAGTGGTGGAATTTATGCCAGAAATATAACTCGGTTTTAAAAGACTTTAGATAACAGTTAAGACTGTAGTTTTAATTTCACATGAAAGACAAAAGACTTCAATTGAAGATGTTTGGCGCGAAAATGACTGTTATTGAAAAAGACCAGAAAAACACAGGATTAAGCAAAAACTTAAAAATCCTAAAAAGTTAAGAAATTATATTGAAAACGGATAACCCAACGCAGTATACGAATGTTTGTAGATATCGATATTTTTTAGTTTATTGAAGTCTTACTTGTCCCTGAGAACAGGGAAAGGTGCATTCTGGGTTAACTAGTTCGCGAAACTGGAGAGGGCGGAATGGCCCAGAATGCCCTTTCCCTGTTTCTCTGAGTGGTGATGTCGTCGGTTTATAAGGTCCTTCCACTACAGTATTCGTACAGTTATATGTGTGGCGTGAAATGAAGTATGTAAGTGATTTAGTGTAATAATATGTTAATGCTAGAATATCCCATCCCCCCCCCTCCCCCCACCCCTCCCCTCAATCCTCTTCCCATTGATCAAAACAAAATTATGTAACTGAGTAGAGACAAGAACTAAAGATAAAGGCCAATTGAACTATACAACTTAAAAAACATTTGCCAAATTGACTCAAGCAACATAAGAACAGACTTAAAATCTTGTTAAAGGCAAGGAAGTTCGATCCAACGTGTTGTGTGTGTGGTGTCTTTGTGTTGTGTGTGTGTGTGTGAGTGTGTTTGTTTGTGAGAAGAGAGAGAGAGAGAGAGAGAAGAGAGAAAGATAGAGAGAGAGAGAGAGAGAGAGAGAAGAGAGTACACGTGTACACAAGGATCATGTCAATAATAAGAAATGCCCGGAGGTCTTTCAGTAAATACAATGTCTGCTAATCATTTGGAGATTTAAAAAAGAATCACATGTTTACAAATTTTCCTTATATTTTTCTTTAGCGGGTTGTGGCCTCATTTAGTGAACACCTTCTACCTCTTTTTTGTAACGTAGTTGGACCATTCTCCTGATCTTGATACAGGTGAAATTTTCTCTCCATATATTCGTTTCGAAACTGGATATCTAATAGTTAACTTTAAAAATAATTACATCTGCTGTAAACAAAGAAAGTGCATGAGCCTTTTCCTTTTGAAGTATTTTTCTGATTATTAGTATCATTTGGTGTCGTCTTTGTTTCACTGACATGTTTTACCGCCTTTTTTACCGCCTTTTATTTTACCACCTTTCTGTGAATAAAAGAATGGACTGGAAGTGCCACCTTTAACGGTCATCATAGTCCAAGCAATAATTGCCTTTGTCTCATATACATGAACACAACTTCTTTGGCCAAGCATCTTTGATCCGGTCCATCATCACACATATTTGGCATATCCAAAGTACAAATCAAGCATCCAACCTCTACGGATCATACTGGTCGAAAAAGTTATTCTTTTTGTGCGAGTGTGTGTGGTTTGTTTTTTAGTTGTACCTCACTCTCCCCTCCCCCCCTCTCTCTCTCTCTCCTCTCTCTCTCTTCTCTCACTCGTCTCTCTCTCACAATCGTGTGTGTGTGTGTGTGTGTTTGTGTGTGTTGTGTGTGTGTTTGGTGTGTCCCTTGCATGTGAAGAACAACGCCACTCACTCTGTAGAAATGCCTTATACTCTTCGATCTAAGATAACATCCGTAACTTCTGGAAGATTGTTCTGAAAATTACCCCCTTTTTCTGTAATTCCATTTATGGCTCTTTAATTCTGCTGATTTAACGACCACCTGATACTTTCTGTCTCTGTGGCCCTTTGGACTGAGCTTTAGTTCAGACATGTATTTCTCCCAGTTGAAAAAATAGTACCTGTTAACAAAAGCAGTTAATAAAATAAAGCATGCACAATTCAACCAAAAACTGGCGGCCCTTTCTAGCGGATGTTATCTGTCTGAAGGGCCCAGAGTGTGTCAAGTGTGTTTCATGAAATGTTTAGCTGGTCATTTTCAATTTTCTGTTATATTTTTTCATTCTCAAATCAAGTGCGATGCATTATATACAGTCCATCGTGTCTCAGTTGGTGTTGTGTGTTGTGTGGTGTGTAGTGGTGGTGTGTGTGTGAGTGTGGTGTGTGTGTGTGTGTTGATGAGTGTAGTGTGTTGTGTGTGTGGTGTGTGTGTGTTGTTGTGTGGTGTTGTGTGTGTGCGTGCACGCTCGTGCCGTGCGTGCGTTGCGTGCGTGTGTTTTATTTTATCTGCACCCCACAAAGTCTTGTTGTGCATAGAAAGAAACCAATCGATCATGTCGATCACCCAGCCCAACATTTTAGTGTCTTCCCTATGTACAGACAATCTCGTCACCCAATCTAGCACCCAATCTAGCACCCAATCTCTGGCAAAAGCAATCCGCCTGTGGGCGCGAGTCGCACACACGCGTTGTCTGTATGTTTATGTCGTGTTTCTCTGCGTTTTGTGTCTGTATGTATGTGTGTACATTCGTACGTGGCGTGTTGCGCCGCGCTTGCATGGTGAGTTTTATGTTGATACGTTTCCCTACAATGCGCGCACGCGTGAGCGTGCGTGTGTGTGAAGGATGAATGGGGCGACAGGGTGAAGGACGGCGTCACGGAGAAGGGGTTCAAGTCTTCGGTTATTGGATGAATGACCTCAGCGAAGCGCAGACAGCTGTGTAAGTTGAGCAAGAAATATAGCATTTGTCCACGAAAGAAAATGGGAAAACCCAAGAACGTGAGAAAAATCTCTAAAAACACCATAAGCATGACCTCCATACAATTTCTCTCACACTGTTAAAATTGTGAAATCAGGTTTGCTCTCTTTGCCGTCTCCTTTTCAATCTATACTCTCTTTCCCTTTTCTTCTCTTTTCTTTTTTCTTTGTTTACTCCTGTGAAGATAGTGAAAGGAGTGATGAACGACTTCCTCACCGAAATGGTCATTGAAAGTTGCGGTGAGATTCTCAGATTGTCATTCAGATCCCATCACAGTTCGGAGTCACGTTTTCTTCCTGGTGAAAGCTCATTTGGTTTTTCCTTTCTTTCCTTGTTTCTTTCATTTTTCTGTCTCCTTTTCTTTCTTTTGTTTTTCTTTCTTTCTCTATCTCCTTTCTTCTTATTTCTCTTTTCTTCCAATCTCTATTTCCTCATTTCGTTTTCTCCTTTTTACTTTTTGTTCTGCTTATTCTCATTCTTTCTTCTTCCATCCTCTCTTTTGTCATCCTATATCACCTCCTTCACAGGTAAAAATGTGTGAATGAGTAAATGACCCTCGTGTGTGTGTGATGTTTGTGTGTGTGTGTGTGTGTGTGTTGGTGTGTGTGTGTGTGTGTGTGTGTGTGTGTGATGTAGTGTGTGTGTGTGTGTTGTGTGGTGTTTGAATAAGCTGAGGTATGGGCGGATATGTGTGTGTTTAATGACATGTGTGAGTCTCTCTCTCCCTCTCCTCTCCCTCCTCTTCTCTCCTTCTCCTCTCTCCGCTCTCATCTCTTCTCTCTCTCTCACTCTCTCTCGCTCTCTCTCTGCTCTCTTCTCTCTCTCTCTCAAGTCTGCACAACAAAACCTTACAAACATGCTTTCATTTGAAAGAGAAAGTATAGAGCATGTTTCTAGCAAAGTATGGTCCCGCAAGGCATATAAAATTTCGAAACGGTAAATTGGAAAAATGGATGATTGACTTTTGAAACAAACTCAGAGATATATCAACTGTTTTTGTTATTTCCCAGAACGAAAGAAGCTCAGTTTCATTTAACTTAGCTTGTTGGTTCTTTGATGATGATACAGACGATAATGAGTGTAACTATGATTCATATATGTTCCGTGCTGAGTAGTGGTAGCTGTGAGTGTGTGTGTGTTGTGTTTGTTGTGGTGTGTGTTGTGTGTGTGTGTGTTTGTGTGTGTGTGTGTGTGGTTGGTGCGTTGGTGTGTTGGTGTGATTTCTGTGTGCGTGCGTGCGTATGTTCGTGCGGGGTGCATACATGCGTGTATGCTAAGTGTAAAAGAAAGTCCACTGAGGAGGGGTGTGGGGGGGGGGGGGGGGGCGTGGTGGGACAGTGGCATCGGAGAAGGGTTTGAAATGTTTAGTTTCAAACACAGCATCGCCACCAAAGGAAAAAACGGAAGGAAGAGAACAAAGACCAAAAGCAAGGTGGAGAAAACTTCTGAAACACCATGAAGAGATCGGCAAACATTCACTCCCGCTGGTAAAGTGTAAATCAGTGCTCTCTATCGTCTCCTTTCAATCTTCCCATCTCTTTCTTTCTTTTATCAGTGTTCCCTCTGTTAAGAAAGGAAAGGGAGAGATACACGGCCTTTCTCTCATGAAACGTCCGTTGTGAATGTTTTGTATAAGAAACTCAGATTTGTCATTCAGACACCACACGGAGGAGTCACTGTTTTCTTCTGGCCGTGAAACTTCTTTGCTTGAATCTTTCATGCTTTCTTTTTTCTTCTTCAATCTTTCTTTCTAGTTTAAGAAAAACCAAAATTTTCGGGGGCCAAAAAGGGTTTGGCTTTAAAATATTCTAAAAATCGTTGGTTTTTTTTATAAGCAAAGCCCAAAAAGAAAAAATGGTAAAAGGGTTTTTTCGGAAACCAAAATTGACCCCTTTAAAATTGATGGTTATTACGGGGTTTTGCCCCTTAAAAAACCTTTTTGAGTAACCCTTTCATTAACTAATTAAACTGCCTCAAAAAATGTTTCCAATTTAATTTGGAAGAAAAAAAACTTATTTTTGTAAGGTTTAAAAAGTTTTTTAAACTGGTTTTACCCCCCATGTTTTAATGGGGGACCACAAAAATTACTAAAAAATTAGGGAAAAAGGGGGGGGAAAATTTGAAATTTTTCCCTCAAATTTTTTGGAAATTAAAATAAAATTTTTAAAAAAATAAGTCCTTTTTTTAAAACCCCCCTTTTGTCGGGAAAAGTTAAAATAGCGTGTAAAATTAAATAAACCCTTAAAATTTAAAAGATTTTGGGAGGGCGGACTTTAAAAAAATTTGGGAAAAGGGGGGTTTGAAATTTTTATAAATACTACTTTTTGGAAAAAAAATTAATTATAAAAAATTTAAACCCGGGGGAAAGAACAGGACTGGGTTGGGGGTTTCCTTTAATTTTTAAAACCTGCGCAATTTTTGAACAAATTTAATGGTTTGTATTTTGAAATAAAAATTTTTTTAAAAACCCGAGGGGCCCCCCCCGGTTACCAAAACCAAGGGGTCTCCAAATCTGGGAAAAAATAAGTTGGAAATAAATAGAAAATAATTTGGAAAAATAGGCCCCCAAATTCCCAACTTAGAACCAATTTTTAAAGGTCAAAAAAAAAATTAAAAGGGGTTTTTTTCCCGAAAAAAATTTAGGAAAAGGGGACAATTGGTTTAAAGGGGGGTAAGAAGGGGGGAAGAAATGGGGGGGAAAGGAGATTGAAAAAAAAGGGGTTTGGGAAAAACAGTCCCTTCCCCCCAACAGGGGAGGGGGAAAGATGTTCAAAAAATTTACGGGTTCAGGGCCGGCAAATAAATTAGGGGGCCGTTCACAAAAAATTTTTTTAAAATTTTTCTGTCTTAAAAGATAAGGAAGGGATGGGTTTGTGGCGTTAGTGCGCCCTTTTTTAAAGGAATTTCAAATTTAGCGGGAAAAACCTTTAGACTTACATTCTTAAATTTACGGTTGCCCTTCCAAAGGTGAGGATATTAAGGTCATAAAAACCCAAGCAAAAAAAATCAATTTAGTCAAAAATAAAACAACTTACAGCACTAAATTGGATTAATCTTACACATTTGGGCCTTTATGGGATTTTTTTTATACTGAACAATTTTTGACAGAGAGCTTGATAAAAACAAAAAAAAGGTTTAGAAAAAAATTTCAAAGTAAAAAACATGGATTTTTTAAACTTTATGAAAAAAACCCCCTCATTGTTAAATTGATTTTGGACGGGATTTGGTTTTGTGGAAAAACAATTTTTGTCCCGCCCAATTACAAAAAATTTATCGTTAAAAAATTTAATCAAATTGGGGTTTTTTCTGCCCAAAACACTAAATGGAACAAAGAATATCAAAAATAGAATTTTTATTGGACTGATGAAAAACATATTTTTATTTAAAACCTACCAATAAACTGAGTGATGTCAAGAACATTTTAAAATAGACTGTTTGAAGAACGCAGAAAACTTTTTATTATAATGACTGTTCGGCAAAAAGACAAGTTAAAAAAGAAACATTTTGGGTCGAAACTAGTTTTTCAGGGGAAGACACGGGAATAATGTGGGTTTTTTAAATGCCAAAAATTTAAAACTCTTTTTTTAAAAAATTTTAGAGAACATTTTAAAGACTGTTTTTTATTTCACATGAAAGAAAAAAAGACTAAATTGAAGAATTTTTGCGCAAAAATTTGATTTTTATTGAAAAGCCCCGGGAAAAACCAGTTTAAACCCCAAAAACTAAAATCTAAAAATTTTAGTAAATTAAAATTTAAAACGGAAACCCTAACCAGAAACGTTTGTTTTTAGATAATCTTTAAATTTTTTAGTTATTAAAGGGCCCACTTGTCAGAGAACAGGGAAAGGGGCATTCGGGGTTACTTTGGGCCCGAAACGGGTGGGGGGGCGGAAGGGGCCCAGAATGCCCCTTTTCCCCCGTTCTCTGGGTGTGTTGTCGCCCTTTTAAAAGTTTTTTCCCCAAATCATGATTCGACAGTTTTTTTTGGGTGAAGGGAAGTTTTAATTTAAAATTTTGAGTGTATTAAAAATTGAAAATGCTAGAAAAATCACATCCTCCCCCCCCCCCCCCACCCCCCCTCTATCCCTTTTTCCATTTGAAAAAAACCCAAATTATGTAACTAAAGTAGAGCCCAAGACCCAAAAGAAAAAGGGGCCAATTGAACATTTAAAAAAAACATTTGCAAATTGACTAAAGAACAAAGAACTGTTTAAAATATTTTGGTAAAGGAAAGGGGAAGTCGCCCCATCAGTTTTGTGTGGGGTTTTTCCCTGTGTGTTGTGGGGTGTGGTGTGGGGTAGTGTGTGTTGTGGGAGAGAGAGGAAAGAGAGAGAGGAAGAGAGAGAGAAAAAGAGAGAGAGAGAGAGGGGAGAAAAGAGAGAGTACACTGTACTAAAGGGAACTTGGCAATATAAAAATCCCGGGAGGTTTTTCCCATAAATACAATGTTTCCCTATCTTTTGGAGATTTAAAAAAGAATCAAATTTTTACAAATGTTCCTTTTATTTTCTTTAGCTTTTGGGGCCTCTTTTTGGGTGATCACCTCTACTCTTTTTTGTAACTTTGGGGCCCAAATTCCCTGTCTTTGAAAACAGGTATTTTTTCTCTCATTTTATTAGTTTCGTAACGGGATATTTTTTAGTTATCTTAAAATAAGTCCCTCGCGTAAACAAAAAAAGGGGAAAGACCCTTTTTCCTTTTTAAAGGGTTTTTTTCTGTTTTTAAGATTTTTTTTGGGGGGGGGGGGGGGGTTTTGTTTCACTGACATTTTTCCCCGACTTTTTTCCCCCTTTTTTTTTTACCACCTGTCTTTTGAATAAAAGAATGGAATAAGGGGCCACCATTAGGGGTCCCCAACCCAAAGGGTTATTTTGCCTTTGTCTCATTATACTTTAAAACACATCTTCTTTGGCTCAAGCATCTTGCCCGGGGCCCTTCCATAAATCACATTATTTGGCATGATCCAAAAGTAAAAATCTAGCAAACCAACCTCTACGGTTCCCTACTGGTCGAAAAAGTTATTCTTGTGTGTGTGTGGTTTTTTTTTAGTTGTACCTCCCCTCCCCCCCCCCCCCCCTCTTTTCTCTTCCCCTCTCACCTGTTCTCTTCCCCCACTCTCTCCTTTTCTCCCCTCCCCGTGTGTGTGGGGTGTGTGTTTGGTGTGTGTGTGTGTGTGTGTGGGTCCCCTTGGGATGTGAAACAAAAACTCCACCTCTGGAAAAAAGCCTATGTCCCGCTTTTAACATCCTGTAACTTCTGGGGGTTTGTTTTTGAAAGTTTTCCCCTTTTTTGTAATTCTTTTTGGGCCCTTTTTTTCTGCTGATTTAAAGAAACCCCCGTTTTCTTTCCCGTCCTGGGCCCTTTGGGCCCGTCTTTAAATTTTTTGACAAAGTTTTTTTTCCCAGTTTTGAAAAATATACCTTTTAACCAAAATGTCGGGAATTTAAAAAGCATCACAATTTAAACAAAAATGGGGGCCCTTTTTTTCCGGTTTTTATCTGTCTGAAGGGGCCCGTGGTGTCATGGTGTTCAAAGAAATTTTTTTTGGGCATTTTCAAATTTTTGTTTTTTTTTTTTTCATTCTCAAATCAAGTTCGATGCTTGATATACTTTCCAAAAATGTCTCAGTTGTGTGTGGTTTTTGTGTGTGTTGTGTGGGTGTGTGTTTTGGGGTGTGTGGTGGTGTGTTGGTGTGTGTGGGTTGGGGGGGTTTTGTGTGTGTTGTGGTGGGGGGGGTGTGGGGTTTTGTGTGTGTGTGCTGCACGCGGGGTGCGGCGGGGCCGGGGCGGGGCGTGTGTTTTTTTTCTGCACCCACAAAGTCTTGTTTTTGCATAGAATTAAACCCCTTCGTTCATGTCGATCACCATCCCATCATTTTGTGTCTTCCCTATGTACACAATCTA
This sequence comes from Conus ventricosus, assembly GCA_018398815.1. Lineage (NCBI taxonomy): Eukaryota > Metazoa > Mollusca > Gastropoda > Neogastropoda > Conidae > Conus > Conus ventricosus. The sequence goes on from JAFLJL010015578.1 coordinate 45,205, forward strand.
ACACCCCAAACAGCACCCAATCTAGCACCCAAAAACTGGCAAAAACCAAACCCCCTGTGGGCGCGTGCGCACAAAAACGCGTTTATCTGTATTTTGTTGTCTGTTTGCTCGCGTTTGTGTCTTATGTAGTGGTAAAATTCGTACGTGCTGTGCGCGGCTTGCATGGGGGGGGGGGTGTGTGTATTTTGTATACGTCCTAAATCCCCCTCGCGTGAGGTGGGGTGTGTGTAAGGGTAATGGGCACTGGGGAAAGGGCGGCGTCAACCCGGGGAAGGGGTTCAAGTCTTTTGGGTTTTTTGGGTAAACCTCAGCGAAGCCAGACGACTGTGTATTTTAGCAAGAAAAATTTGCAAAAACCACGAAAAAAAAATGGAAAACCAAAGGGAAAAGGGGGAAAAAACTCTAAAAACACCATACATTTCCCCAGACATTCTCTCCACTTGGGAAAAAATGTGGGAAAAAGGTTTTTTCTCTTTCCGGTCCCTTTCAATCTTTTCTCTCTTTTCCTTTTTCTCTTTTTTTTTTTCTTTTTTTTCTCCCGGTTTAAATAGTGAAAGGGGGGGATGTTACGACCTTTTTCCCCAGGAATGGGATGTGGGAATTTCGTGAGATTCTCAGATTTTCATTCGCCAAACCCCGTTTTGGAAATCACGTTTCTTCCTTGGGAAACTCATTTGGGTTTTTTTCTTTCCCTTTTCCCTGTTTTTTTCATTGTTTTTTGTCTTCCCTTTTTTTCCTTTTTTTTTTTTTCTTTCTTTTATCTCCCCTTTCTTCCTTATTTTTCTATCTCTATTTCCCCCTTTCGTTTTTCCCCCCCCTTTTTCCCTTTTTTTTCTGCTTTTTTTCATTCTTTTTTTCTTCCCCTTTCCCCCTCTTTTTTCATCCTTTCTCTCCTTTTTCAGGTAAAAAAAGGTGAATAGTAAATTTACCCCCCGTGTGTGTGTGTGTGTGTGTGTGTGTGTGTGTGTGTGTGTGTGTGTGTGTGTGTGGTGTGTGGTGTGTTTTGTGTGGGTGGGGTGTGGTGTGGTGTGTGTTTGGGAAAAACAGGGGGGCGGATATTGGTGTTTTAAATTTGGGCAGTGAGTTCTCTCTCTCTCTCTCTCTCTCCCTCCCCTCCCCGGTTTTCCCCCTCTCTCCTCTCTCTCTCTCTCTCTTCTCTTTCCTCTCTCCTCATGGCTGCACAACAAAACCTTTTCAAACAAGCTTCTTTTGAAAAGGAAAGGGATAACATTTTCCTTAGGGAAAATATGTCGCGAGGCAATAAAATTCGAAACCCGGGAAATTGGAAAATGGGTGAAATTTACTTTTTAAAAACGCAGAGGGTAAATCATCTGATGTTGTTTTTCAGAAACGAAAAAAGGGTCATTTCTTTTAACCCTTTGCTTTTTGGTTCTTTGATGAAAGATAATGACGATAATGATGACAAAAGTTCATATATGGGCGTGCGTGTGTATGTTGTAGGGGTTGTGTGTTGTGTGTGTGTGTGTGTGTGTGTGGTGTGTGTGTGGTTTTGTGGGGGTGGTGTGTGGTGTGTTGGGGCGTTGGGGTGTTGGGGGTGTTTATGTGGCGTGCTGGGGTTTTGTTCTTTCGGGCGTGCATACATTCGTGTATGCGAAAGGGGGAAAGGTCCCCTGAGGGGGGGGGGGGGGGGGGGGGGGGGGGGGGGGGGGGGGGGGGGGGGGGGGGGGGGGGGGGGACAGTGGCATCGGAGAAGGGTTTGAAATGTTCAGTTTCAAACACAGCATCGCCACAAAAGGAAACGGAAGGAAGAGAGACAAAGACCAAAAGCAAGGGGAGAAAACTTTCTGAAACACCATGAGATCGGCAAACATTCTCTCCGCTGGTAAAGTGTGAAATCAGGTTGCTCTCTTTCCGTCTCCTTTCAATCTTCACTCTCTTTCTTTTCTTTTTCTGTGTTCCCTCTGGTGAAGATAGGAAAGGGAGAGATACACGGCTTCTCTCAGGAAACGTCCGTGTGAATGTTGTATAAGATTCTCAGATTGTCATTCAGACACCACAAGGAGGAGTCACGTTTTTCTTCGCCGTGAAACTTCTTTGCTTGATCTTTCTTTGCTTTCTTTTTTTCTTCTTCTTTCTTTCTTTCTTCCATTCCTTCGTTCTTTCTCTCTTTCTCTCTTTCTTCCTGTCTTTCTTCTTTCTTTCTTTCTTCCATTCCTTCGTTCTTTCTCTCTTTCTCTCTTTCTTCCTGTCTTTCTTCTTCTTTCTTTCTTCATTCCTTCGTTCTTTCTCTCTTCTCTTTTTTCCTGTCTTTCTTCTTTCTTTCTTTCTTCCATTCCTTCGTTCTTTCTCTCTTTCTCTTTCTTCCTGTCTTTCTTTTTTTCTTTCTTTCTTCAACTCCCTCTTCATTTTTTTTTCTTTTGTCTTTTTTACCCTGTTTTTTTTCTTCATTGTTTTTATTCTGTTCTTTGTATTTCTTTCTTTCTTGTGGACACATGCTTCTGCCTACCTTTCTCTCCTTCTTAGGTATAAATGTGTTGTGTGTGTGTGTGTGTGTGTGTGTGTGTGTGTGTGGTGTGTGTGTGTGTGTGCACGGGCTGTCAACCCCAAAGAAATGCTGGTGGATCTTTATGACAAAGTTCCCCGAACCTTCTCTTCCTCTCTCCTGTATTTCTTTTACCTTTCTCTTTCTCGGTCTCTCTGACTGTATGATACCGTCCTTTGCTTTCGGCTGATTATTTTCTGCCTTTGCTGCTCCTTTACCTGTGTGTGCATCAGAAATTCGTTCTTTCCTCCCATTACGGAATGAAATATTCTGTTCTGGTTGTGCGGCGTTTCTTTCCTCCCATCACGGAATGAAATATTCTGTTCTGGTTGTGCGGCGTTTCTTTCCTCCCATTACGGAATGAAATATTCTGTTCTGGTTTGTGCGGCGTTTCTTTTCCTCCCATTACGAATGAAATATTCTGTTCTGGTTGCGCGGCGTTTCTTTCCTCCCATTACGGAATGAAATATTCTGTTCTGGTTGTGCGGCGTTTCTTTTTCCTCCCATTACGGAATGAAATATTCTGTTCTGGTTGTGCGGCGTTTCTTTCCTCCCATTACGGAATGAAATATTCTGTTCTGGTTGTGCGGCGTTTCTTTCCTCCCATTACGGAATGAAATATTCTGTTCTGGTTGTGCGGCGTTTTTTTCCTCCCATTACGGAATGAAATATTCTGTTCTGGTTGTGCGGCGTTTCTTTCCTCCCATTACGGAATGAAATTTCTGTTCTGGTTGTGCGGCGTTTCTTTCCTCCCATTACGGAATGAAATATCTGTTCTTTTGCCGTTTCTTTCCTCCCATTTCGGATGAATTTCTTTCTGGTTGTGCGGCGTTTCTTTCCTCCCATTACGGAATGAAATATTCTGTTCTGGTTGTGCGGCGTTTCTTTCCTCCCATTACGGAATGAAATATTCTGTTCTGGTTGTGCGGCGTTTCTTTCCTCCCATTACGGAATGAAATATTCTGTTCTGGTTGTGCGGCGTTTCTTTCCTCCCATTACGGAATGAAATATTCTGTTCTGGTTGTGCGGCGTTTCTTTCCTCCCATTACGGAATGAAATATTCTGTTCTGGTTGTGCGGCGTTTCTTTCCTCCCATTACGGAATGAAATATTCTGTTCTGGTTGTGCGGCGTTTCTTTCCTCCCATTACGGAATGAAATATTCTGTTCTGGTTGTGCGGCGTTTCTTTCCTCCCATTACGGAATGAAATATTCTGTTCTGGTTGTGCGGCGTTTCTTTCCTCCCATTACGGAATGAAATATTCTGTTCTGGTTGTGCGGCGTTTCTTTCCTCCCATTACGGAATGAAATATTCTGTTCTGGTTGTGCGGCGTTTCTTTCCTCCCATTACGGAATGAAATATTCTGTTCTGGTTGTGCGGCGTTTCTTTCCTCCCATTACGGAATGAAATATTCTGTTCTGGTTGTGCGGCGTTTCTTTCCTCCCATTACGGAATGAAATATTCTGTTCTGGTTGTGCGGCGTTTCTTTCCTCCCATTACGGAATGAAATATTC
>JAFLJL010015578.1:49320-56820 GCA_018398815.1 Conus ventricosus
TGTTCTGGTTGTGCGGCGTCTGAGTAGTAAGTGTCAAAGGGAGGTAATCGCTGGCGCAAATTGAAACAAATTGACAAGGAAAATTACTATGCCGGCAAACGAAAGAAACAAACAAGTTAGACGACAAAGACGACGCGTTTCCACCTCTTTGGTCCTCTTCAGGCAAAACAAACAAACAGCATCCTGGGCAATGAAAATGAAGAACGAATAATCAATTGTCTCCTGAAATTGGTCGCTTTATTTGTCCGAAATGGTGTTTGTCTAGCTTGAAGAAGTCCAAAGAGGTCGGAATGCGTCGTGTTTGTCTCGTAATAATACTAATACTACTAATAATAATGATAATATTGATAATGATAATATGACACAATAATATGACACATAAATAATAATAATGATAATGATAATAATGATACTAATGATGATGATAATAATGATAATAATAATATAATAATTTGTCGATTTCTTTTGTTTGTAGGCACAGTAATTTTTCTTTTAAGTTCGTTTAAGTAGTAAGCATGTCAGCAATGGAAAGTGTATCAACTGCCCACTCTGTCATGTTCTGTGCCCGTAGCTCTCGTTGGCGTTGTGTGTGTCACTGTTGTATCTACTGTTTATGCTCAGTCTGTGACCTTTAAGGGGATTGAAAACAATGCAGCGAAGTGAAATGACTGACATATCAATGATCACATCCCAGTTTATTTGCCCAGAAAGTGTCCCATCTCGGATCAACACGTCATTTCGGTCCCCAATTCTCGTTCTCATCGATCATCAAAACTTCATTTTGGTTCTCCTCAGAGTACCTGAACTACTCTCACTCTCCTGCTTAAATGATATTTCAAACTGAACTGAATCATCTTCGTACGATTTCATTGTTCCTGAACTCTTGCCTCCTTATCTAAACTTTGCTGTGAATACGTTAAGTCAGATTTCAGCCAGTTCTTGAAAATTGTTGTTTGTATCCATTTTTTGTTTTAAAACACACATTCACTTTGGGAAATCACAAAAGGAATATTACAAAGACATAGGCATAATCAGAAGTTGTTCACTAGACTTCTGTTCCTCTTACGCCGCCCAACTGTACACAGCCTCCCCTTCCTATCCTGCCCCCCCCCCCCCCCCCCCCCCCCCCCCCCATTTTGTAATTGTTGAAAGCATTGATACTTTATGATTGCGTATATGTGCATCTCTTTGTCAAGCCTTTGCACACACGTGTGTTTGTGTGTGTGTGTGTGTGTGTGTGTGTGTGTGTGTGTGTGTGTGTGGCGTGCGTGCGTGCGTGCGTGCGTGCGTGCGTGCGTGCGTGCGTGCGTGCGTGCGTGTGTGTGTGTGTGTGTGGGAGAGAGAGAGAGAGAGAGAGAGAGAGAGAGAGAGAGAGAGAGAGAGAGAGAGAGAGAGAGAGAGAAGAGAGAGAGAGAGAGGATCATGTTGTTTTCTCACCCTTCTGTTTGTTAATCTCAACGCATGATTTAGATTAGCAAGGGCAGATTGGAAGAATAGGCCCCTCTTAAAATCTCAAACCTTGATCAAATTAAGGCTTTCTGAGTTCTGACATTCAAGCCCTGTCTTTGTCTTCTTTGTTTAGCATGGCCGCCATTGGGAAGCAACTCAATGGACATTCTCCAAATGTCAAAAAAACTACTCTAATAAGGTTCTTTTTATTTCGGGTGTTTATTTGATAGGATTTCTTTTATTACTTGTGAGGTTTTATTTATTTGATAGGATTTCTTTTATTACTTGTGAGGTTTTATTTGTTTGTTTGTCTTCATTGAATGTCCGTTTTATTCCAGACACACAGTAGGGCATCGCTGTCTCTGTCTCTCTGTCTCTCTGTCTCTGTCTCTTCTCTCTCTCTCTCTCTCTCTCTCTCTCTCTCTCAACACACACACACACACACACACACACACACACACACACACACACACACACACACACACACACACACACACACGGACGCACGCACGCACGCACGCACCCCCATTCTCCCCAACACACACACACACACAAAGCTCACTGTGAACTCTGTCACTCCAACTCAGTACATGTTCGACCACTGGGAAAAAAGATACTCTGTATAATCAGTACTAAGCCACTCCCCTTTCATTTGTTCTAAACGAATGCTGTAGTGCTCATGACCTTGGCAAAGACAGAGAGTGGAAGGAACAATTCATGCACATCACAACAATTGTCACTATTTCCTTGAGCATTTCGTTTTGAGCCAGCTAATGTAGCTCCTCTCCCCAATCAGCTCCCCACTGGTTGTGCTGAATGGTGTCCCTTGATTGTCCCATATTCATGACGTCTCTCCATCCTCCTGACTGGTAAACACGCCCATAACCTGCCATTCTCCTGTCGGCAGTGTGCGCCCGTTCTCTGGCACTTAAAATGGAACTAGTGCTCAATCCTGGCAGTAGCAGCCTGCCCAGTTAGCTGGTCTGTTAATCCCTCGATGAGCGTCTCTACTGGGATGTGGTCATTAAACATCTGTGATCTTCAGCTGCCCTTTCTTCCCCAAAGGCCTGCCAGAGACGACGGGAGGTTATTTCTGTTGTCGTCAGTCGCCACAAACAACAACATAAGACACCAACCCTTGACATGAAACGCCGAGAAAGAAAGAACTCGTTTCTATGCCCTCAACACAGCAGACCATTTTACAACACTTATTCGAATACCAATGACAAAGACTGCTTGCAACATGTTCAATAATGGTTTGTAATATGAATTCTTATATACGCTCCCATTACGGATTTTTATATGTGAGCTCTGTTGTCGCAATAAGGCGACTAATTAGTAAGATTGTAAGTAATCAAATGGGCACTGGCTGTCCTGTAGTGCGCTCTGCCTTGTTAATGTCGGGTGTGTTGTTGTTTTGTTACCGTTCATATTCAGTCTTTCTTTTTTTTCCTTACGGGATGTTAAAAAAGGCAGCCAAAGAAAAGTTATTTATACATAATTTATCACGTCCCAGATTCATCTGCCTAGAAAGTGTATCGTCTGGATGGACACATCGTCTTGTGCATCATCTGGATGGACACATCGTCCTGTGTGTCATCTGGATGGACACATCGTCCTGTGCATCATCTGGATGGACACATCGTCTTCTGTGTCATCTGGATGGATACATCGTTCTGTGTGTCATCTGCATGGACACATCGTCCTGTGTGTCATCTGGATGGACACATCGTCCTGTGTGTCATCTGGATGGACACATCGTCCTGTGTGTCATCTGGATGGACACATCGTCCCGTGCACAGAGCACATCGTCTTGTCATCTGGATGGATACATCGTTCTGTGTGTCATCTGGATGGACACATCGTCTTCTGTGTGTCATCTGGATGGACACATCGTCCTGTGTGTCATCTGGATGGACACATCGTCTTCTGTGTCACCTGGATGGACACATCGTCCTGTGCATCATCTGGATTGACACATCGTTCTGTGTGTCATCTGAATGGACACATCGTCCTGTGTGTCATCTGGATGACACATCGCCCTGTGTGTCATCTGGATGGACACATCGTCCTGTGTGTCATCTGGATGGACACATCGTCTTCTGTGTCATCTGGATGGACACATCGTTCTGTGTGTCATCTGGATGGACACATCGTCTTGTATGTTAAGATATCGCTCTGGTCGTTCACCTACTATGCATTTGGATTCCACTTGAAGCGCACACTCTAGGACTCAGACTCCCTCTTTGATTATATTCCAGACGACGCCATCATCTCATGATCTTGGGAGCCGGAATAGCTAAAAAGCCGGAATAGCTCAGTTGGTAGAGCGCCGGATTCGTAATCTTGGTGATCCTGGGGTTGCGGGTTCGAATCTCCGCCGGACCGTTTCGTTACAGGGGGACTTTTCCCTCGGAGTTAACATTGGTTCTGACTCCATTTCCCATACAGTCCTTCGAATGAGACTATACACCGAGGTTCCGTGTGTGAACGCACGCATAATTTCTTGCACACACGTTAAATCCCATCACCAACTTTCGGAAGAGTAGGCCAGTTTGGCCGTTGGTATGGATGACATGTTACTCATAGCATGCACCCTGCGTGAGAAATGGAAAGAATGAAGGAAGTAAGGAAACTGAGTGAATGATATTGAATGATATTGACTGGATGACACGGGAAACGACTGAATGAAGCGCCATCTGGCAGCTCTTCAGTCGGCACTATCCAGGTAGGCAGCCCGATGTGTAAACGAGTGTAGATTGTAAAGAGCTTAAAGCTTGGTCTCTAGCCGAGAATAGGCGCTATATAAGTATTCATTGTTATTGTTGTGTTATTGTTATCTAACTGTTCCTGAATCTACCCCCTCGTTTAACCTCGCAATAAATACGTCACCTAGGATTACGTCACCTGGGATTACGTCACCTGGGATTACGTCACCTGGGATTACGTCACCTGGGATTTGAGTTTGTTCTTGACCCTGCCCTCTCTGTATTGAAAATGTTTGACAGAAATCCACCATCTATAATCACAAATTGTTGAGCAGAAATCCACCATCTATAATCACAAATGATTGAACAGAAATCCACCATCTATAATCACAAATGGTTGAACACAAATCCACCATCTATAATCACAAATGGTTGAACACAAATCCACCATCTATAACCACAAATGGTTGAACAGAAACCCACCATCTATAATCACAAATTGTTGAACAGAAATCCACCAATCTATAATCACAAATGGTTGAACACAAATCCACCATCTATAATCACAAATGGTTGAACAGAAATCCACCATCTTAATCACAAAGCAAACATACATTGACATCCGAATGATCAATAGTTCATACACTAGCCCGTTACCCGGGGAGATTCATGCCAACATTGTGTTCAGCTTGTTGAACATGGCCGCCATTGGACGAACACACCAATGCAAAGTCTTTAAATTACCCAAACCCACCACAGGCTAGGACGACTTTACTCTGATGGACACGATCATAATCTAGGTTCCTTGTTGTTTCTTTTCATAATACTCCCTTAATTCCAGACGCTGAAAAGAACACCAAACGCACACACATACACACACAGATACACACACACCACGCACACACACACACACACACACACACACACACACACACACACACACACACACACACACACACAACAACACCAAACACACACACACACACACACACAACAACACACACACACACACAATAACACACAACAACAACAACAAGACACACACAGACACACACAGACAAACAAACACACACACAAGACACACACACACACCACCATACAAACATACATTAATCCGTTCAAACGCTCACCCACCTCCCCTGCAAATGAAAAAGAACAGTTGAGATAGCAAAGACAGAAAGGGAAACGAGATAACAAACAAACAAGCAAGAAAAAAGAAAAAGAAAAAAAAACAAGACAAGAAGACAAAAGAGCAGTGTAATAAAATGGACAGAGTGCACGACCACTGCACCCAGCTGCCCGAAACCTCTGACAGTGTCATTCACTACAACGTCTGAGCTGTGTGGAAACCTCTGACAGTGTCATTCACTACAACGTCTGAGCTGTGTGGAAACCTCTGACAGTGTCATTCACTACAACGTCTGAGCTGTGTGGAAACCTCTGACAGTGTCATTCAATGGAACGTCTGAACTCTGTGGCCAGCCTGCAGCATTTCCCTGCAGCAGTGCAAGGCACGCTTTTCCTGAGCACGCTGTCTGAAGTTTCAATTCCCTGTCCTCTGTTCCCCTTCTCCACTTTAGTGGAGTAGTCAGTGATTGTTGGAGAGAGAGGCTGTGGAGAAAGATAATCCGTGGCGAGTGTACTCCCAATTATGGCCAATGAAATTTTAAAGTGCTGCCAGTGACCTAGTTTCAACAGACTCTGTATCTCTGCTCCTTTCCTTTACTCCTTAGGGCTAAGGTCACACACAAGTGACGCACCGGTTAATACTGATTTGACTTATGACTTTAACCTTGGACATATGACTTTTTTCAGAACGACACATAAACATCTCCACGACGTTCTCTTTGATGTGATGTAGCCATTTGAGTGAAATGGTATGAGCGTTCCTGAGGATGAAATGGTATGAGCGTTTGCAACAGGAGTGACATGGTATGAGCGTTTGCCAAGGAGTGAAATGGTATGAGCGTTTGCCACAGAAGTGAAATGTATGAGCGTTTGCCACAGAGTGAAATGGTATGAGCGTTTGCCACAGGAGTGAAATGGTATGAGCGTTTGCCACAGGAGTGAAATGGTATGAGCGTTTGCCACAGGAGTGAAATGGTATGAGCGTTTGCCACAGGAGTGAAATGGTATGAGCGTTTGCCACAGGAGTGAAATGGTATGAGCGTTTGCCAGAGGAGTTTTCGATCTTCAGTTCCAACCTCTCATGGGTCGGATGTTTTGCACCATGAAACCTTTCCCATCCACCTGGCAATCAACAGGTACGTGATTGCTGATCAGGGCAGGTTATAGACAATCAACAGGTACCTGATTGCTGGTCAGGGCAGGTTACAGTGCAAAGAGAGGATTGCTGTTAGGGCAGGTTACAGACAGTGCAAAGAGAGGATTGCTGGTCAGGGCAGGTTACAGACAGTGCAAAGAGAGGATTGCTGGTCAGGGCAGGTTACAGTGCAAAGAGAGGATTGCTGGTCAGGGCAGGTTACAGACAGTGCAAAGAGAGGATTGCTGGTCAGGGCAGGCTACAGACAGTGCAAAGAGAGGATTGCTGGTCAGGGCAGGTTACAGTGAAAAGAGAGGATTGCTGGTCAGGGCAGGTTACAGACAGTGCAGAGAGAGGATTGCAGTCAGGCAGGTTACAGTGCAAAGAGAGGATTGCTGGTCAGTGCAGGTTACAGACAGTGCAAAGAGAGGATTGCTGGTCAGGGCAGGTTACAGACAGTGCAAAGAGAGGATTGCAGGTCAAGGCAGGTTACAGTGCAGAGAGAAGATTGCTGGTCAGGGCAGGTTACAGACAGTGCAAAGAGAGGATTGCTGGTCAGGGCAGGTTACAGACAGTGCAAAGAGAGGATTGCTGGTCAGGCAGGTTACAGACAGTGCAAAGAGAGATTGCTGGTCAGGGCAGGTTACAGACAGTGCAAAGAGAGGATTGCAGGTCAGGGCAGGTTACAGTGCAGAGAGAAGATTGCTGGTCAGGGCAGGTTACAGACAGTGCAAAGAGAGGATTGCTGGTCAGGGCAGGTTACAGACAGTGCAAAGAGAGGATTGCAGGTCAGGGCAGGTTACAGTGCAGAGAGAAGATTGCTGGTCAGGGCAGGTTACAGACAGTGCAAAGAGAGAATGCTGGTCAGGACAGGTTACAGACAGTGCAAAGAGAGGATTGCTGGTCAGGGCAGGTTACAGACAGTGCAAAGAGAGATTGCAGGTCAGGGCAGGTTACAGTGCAGAGAGAAGATTGCTGGTCAGGGCAGGTTACAGACAGTGCAAAGAGAGGATTGCTGGGCAGGGCAGGTTACAACAGTGCAAAGAGAGGATTGCAGGTCAGCAGTGTTACAGTGCAGAG
>JAFLJL010015578.1:61820-67908 GCA_018398815.1 Conus ventricosus
TGTGGAAGTGTACCTGTATGTCGGTGCGCGCAGGAGTTGTGTGTGTGTGTGTGTGTGTGTGTGTGTGTGTGTGTGTGTGTGTGTGTGTGTGTGGGGTGTGGTGTGTGTGTGTGGTGTGTGTGTGCGTGCGTGCGTGCTGCGCGTGCGTGCGTGGTGGTGCTGTGGTGCATGCCGCGCGCGCGGCGCGCGTGTGTGTGTGTGTGTGTGTGTGTGTGTGTGTGTGTGTGTGTGTGTGTGTGTGTGTGTGTGTGTGTGTGTGTGTGTGTCTGAGAGAGAGAGAGAGAGTGTGTGTGTGTGTGTGTGTTTGCTAGTATACACACACACACACACACACGCACACACACACACACACACACACACACACACACACACACACACACAACACACACACACACACACACACACAACACACACAACACACACACACAACACACACACACACACACACACACTCGTTTCGTTCAAATTCACCAACAGCTTTTACATCTCTCAGTCAGCCGATTGCTTCGTGGCTTTGTTGTGTGCTTGACTGTGAAGATGAGAGGAGATATGGACAAATGCATATAATCTCCAGCGACAAACCGATTCACGCTTATGCAACAACAACGACAACAACAACAACAATGACATCAAAACACGTTCGTAAGTACTTACAACAATCAAACGTATACAAACAAATAAACAAACAAAACCTACAAAACAAAACAAAACAAAACAAACAGAGAAAGACAAACAAAACCTCCATGATGGACAACAACAATAACAACAACAACAACAGCAACAACAACAACAACAACGACAACAACAACAACAACACACAACACAACAACAGCAACAACAACAACAACAAAACAACGATAACAACAATAGCAACAAAACAAATTTGTAAGTACTTGCAAAAAGCAAACTCACACTGGGTCATAAAAAAATAAATAAATAAACAAACAAACCAACAAAACAAAACAAATAAAGAAACCCGAACAAAACCAAAGAAATGCAAAGAAGAAGCACGCCTGACAGATCAACGAAAACAACATCAACAAAAGTCCGGATCTTTTTCATCCATTTCAACCAATAGAAACAGACATCACAGTAGCAGCAGCAGCAGCAGCAGCAGCGGCAACAACAACAACAAAAATTAAACTAAAAAAAAAAAATAGATAGAAAAGGAGGACTGGGCCAGTAAACGCTTAATCAATTTGTCCAGTCATGTAAGATTAGACAGTTAAGCTTTGATGTCAGTTCTAAAAGTGCACTTGGAAAAATGGACAGAAAAAAGAAGATTAGAAAAGAAGACACAATACATGGACACTGGTTGCCTATTTCTTTTTTTTTTTCCCCGCCTGTGGAGAAGGGATATGACGTACCGAAAAAAAAGCGTGCTCTCTGACTTGCATGAAAGTGAAGAAAACCAATCCTTTAAAGACTTTGACCTACTTTTTTTTTCAGTTGGTTTCAACGTGATGTGACTTGCAAGCAGAACATGAAGCATAAAATCAGAAATAAAATTGCTGGGCCCCAAACGAAGGTACAAATGCATCATAAAATGGACACTACGCGTTTCGATCTATCGAGTCTTCTTCAGGCAAGACAAACAGCATTCCAAATGATGCAAAGGACGAACAAACAGTCAAAGGACGAACAAACAGTCAAAGGACGAACAAACAGTCAAAGGACGAACAAACAGTCAAAGGACGAACAAACAGTCAAAGGACGAACAAACAGTCAAAGGACGAACAAACAGTCAAAGGACGAACAAACAGTCAAAGGACGAACAAACAGTCAAAGGACGAACAAACAGTCAAAGGACGAACAAACAGTCAATGGACGAACAAACAGTCATCCCATTACGTTGATTCAGCCGTGCTAGGGACGAACTAAAATTACGAATGGAAAGAGCAGAATTGAGGGAAAGGGCGAACAAATCAAAACGATAACAATACTTTAATATAAAAAGTAAAATGCTAATTACTTTAATCAATGGTGCTTTGAAGACAAAATGAGGTAAGGAAAAGAGAGAGGAGGAGGAGGAGAGACAAGTGTGAAAGAAGAAGAAGAAGAAGAAAAGAAGAAAAGAAGACGAGAGAGAGAGAGGAAAAAAGAAGAAGAAGAGAGGGAGAAGAAGAAGAAACAACAAAACGACGACGACGACGACGAACGTTAACAAGAACAACAAGAGCACACTGTAGTAGAGAGATTTTCAAAACCACACAGACTAACGCGCTTAAAAGTACAACCTGACCACCGATACTCAACAATGAAATAGCAAGCCTACACGTAGCTCAGACATGAAATGTAACAAGCCTTACCAAGGATAACTCAGACATTAAAATGTAGCCAAGCCTTGACCACCGGATAGCTCAGACATTTGAAATGTAGCCAAGCTTTACCACCGGATAGCTCGACATTTGAAATGTACCAAGCCTTTACCACCGGATAGTCAGACATTTGAAATGTAGCCAAGCCTTGACCACCGGATAGCTCAGACATTTGAAATGTAGCCAAGCCTTACCACCGATAGCCAGACATTTGAAATGTAGCCAAGCCTTGACCACCGGATAGCAGACATTTGAAATGTAGCCAAGCCTTACCACCGGATAGCTCGACATTTGAAATGAGCCAAGCCTTGACCACCGGATAGCTCGACATTTGAAATGTAGCCAAGCCTTACCACGGATAGCACGGACATTTGAAATGGAGCCAAGCCTTTACCACCGGATAGCTCAGACATTTGAAATGTAGCCAAGCCTTACCACCGGATAGCTCGGACATTTGAAATGTACCAAGCCTTTACCACCGGGTGGTTCGGACATTTGAAATGTAGCCAAGCCTTTACCACCGGATAGCTCGGACATTTGAAATGGAGCCAAGCCTTTACCACCGGATAGCTCGGACATTTGAAATGTAGCCAAGCCTTTACCACCGGATAGCTCGGACATTTGAAATGGAGCCAAGCCTTGACCACCGGATAGCTCGGACATTTGAAATGTAGCCAAGCCTTTACCACCGGATAGCTCGGACATTTGAAATGGAGCCAAGCCTTGACCACCGGATAGCTCGGACATGTTTCCAGGCCCCAGTCCTCTGTCAACCACCCTCCAGTAGGCTCAGTGACGTTGAACTTCAGGTTAAAAAGGGCAGGAGAAAAAGTCTCCAGAATGACATCCACATCTGTCCATTACCCGCCTGTCACGAGAAGAACAACATGCTCTTGAGTCAGTGAGGCAACAACAGAATAGTGGAACTAAACCAGCATGCAAGTGAGGAGCAGTTGTGGTCTGGGATAACCAGCTGTACATACAGGACGCATACAGACAATGGTCTGATGCCAGTGCCTACACTCCACCCAAAACAACATATCTCCCTCAATACCAGACACTCATTTTAACCACATTTAACCAGGAAATCAAGCAGAATAGCTTCCCCAAGACCAACCCCTTTAGAACATCAGCCATCAAACTTCCTACTTTCTCCTTACTTCCCAAAACACTCAAGCCTAACACACTCGACAGACCCACCGACAACAATGTCCTACCATCTGGACGAAGATTCCAAATTCCAGAATTCAAAAACAAATGAACAAAACACAGTTTCGTTCCCAATTCCATCAAACTCTTGAATCAAAACTGAACGTTCGATGAAATCAGCTTCAGAAAGCTTGTTTATATGTCATGTGTGTGTGTGTGTGTGTGTGTGTGTGTGTGTGTGTGTGTGTGTGTGTGTGTGTGTGGTGTGTGTGTGTGTGTGTGTGTGTGTGTGTGTGTGGTGTGTGTGTGTGTGTGTGTGTGTGTGCGTGTGTGTGTGTGCGTAAGTGGGTGGATGGGTGGATGGGTGGGGGTGGGTGGGTGGATGTGATTTTTTATTTGTTAGATATAGATCCATACACATGTTTTTCATGGCCACTCTTAATTTCTCTTTGGAGACAATAAAGTGTTCTTGACGACTTGATTTGTCTCTGCTTTTAGCTGCACTACAGAACACATCTGACAGTACACTGACTCTCTCCTCCAACCCATTCTGTAAAGCTTCCCCACATACCTCAAAGACACAACTCACATAATCAACATCATCGCCTCATTCATCACAAACCCCTTCTTTCCAACCAACCTCCAAATTCACACTGAATGTTGTCTCCCTTTACATTTCCATTCCTTACGCCAATGGACTGAGGGCTTTTACTTTCTTTCTGGATAAACGGCCACCTCACCACAAACGCCCACCCCGCAGCCACATTGATACGCCTTGCAGAATGTGTCCTCACCTTCAACACCTTTTAATTCAACGGCCACACCTTCTGGCAAATAAGTGGTGTCACCATGGGAACCCTTCACCCATCCATCATGTTTACTCATAACATTTCTGATACAGCCATCTCTCTGTATATCTATATCTCCCTCAAAGGTGGAAGACATCTTCCTGTATATCTATATCTCCCTCAAAGATGGAAGACAAAAATCCTAAGTTATCTACATACCCATTTATTGACATCCCGGCTCGTTACTCCCCCGGCTCGTAACTCCCCCGCTATTGCGCGGGCCCGCTATTGCGCGGCTAACCTAACCCTAACCCTAACCCTAACTCTATCCCTAACCCTATCCCTAACCCTATCCCTAACCCTATCCCTAACCCTAACCTACCTAACCATCCCTATCCTAACCTAACCTATCCCTAACCCTAACCCTATCCCTAACCCTAACCCTAACCCTAACCCTATCCCTATCCCTAACCCTAACCCTAACCCTAACCCTATCCCTAACCCTATCCCTATCCCTAACCCTAACCCTATCCCTAACCCTAACCCTATCCCTAACCCTAACCCTATCCCTAACCCTAACCCTAACCCTAACCCTAAACCCTATCCCTATCCCTAACCCTAACCCTAACCCTAACCCTATCCCTAACCCGGGACCATCTCATTACCGCCGGGGGAGTAAAGAGCCGGGGGAGTAATGAGCTGATCCGCTACCATCATCGACAGCGCTCTCAGCAGCACTACAACTATGCCCAGCAACAGTGGACTCCTCACTGCCATCACCGACAGCGCTCTCAGCAGCACTACAACTATGCCCAGCAACAGTGGACTCCTCACTGCCATCACCGACAGCGCTCTCAGCAGCATTACAACTATGCCCAGCAACAGTGGACTCCTCACTGCCATCACCGACAGCGCTCTCAGCAGCATTACAACTATGCCCAGCAACAGTGGACTCCTCACTGCCATCACCGACAGCGCTCTCAGCACTACAACTATGTGCACCAACAGTGGACTCCTCACTGCCATCACCGACAGCGCTCTCAGCAGCACTACAACTATGTGCACCAACAGTGGACTCCTCACTACCATCATCGACAGCGCTCTCAGCAGCACTACAACTATGTCCACCAACAGTGGACTCCTCACTGCCATCACCGACAGCGCTCTCAGCAGCACTACAACTATGTCCACCAACAGTGGACTCCTCACTGCCATCACCGACAGCGCTCTCAGCACTACAACTATGTCCACCAACAGTGGACTCCTCACTGCCATCACCGACAGCGCTCTCAGCACTACAACTATGTCCACCAACAGTGGACTCCTCACTGCCATCACCGACAGCGCTCTCAGCAGCACTACAACTATGTGCACCAACAGTGGACTCCTCACTGCCATCACCGACAGCGCTCTCAGCACTACAACTATGTGCACCAACAGTGGACTCCTCACTACCATCACCGACAGCGCTCTCAGCAGCACTACAACTATGTCCACCAACAGTGGACTCCTCACTGCCATCACCGACAGCGCTCTCAGCACTACAACTATGTCCACCAACAGTGGACTCCTCACTGCCATCACCGACAGCGCTCTCAGCAGCACTACAACTATGTGCACCAACAGTGGACTCCTCACTGCCATCACCGACAGCGCTCTCAGCACTACAACTATGTGCACCAACAGTGGACTCCTCACTACCATCACCGACAGCGCTCTCAGCAGCACTACAACTATGTCCAGAACATCTGCCTCGGAAGTCCAGCCTGAAAACCCCCCAGATACACCCACCTCCTGCCTCCTCTTCCGCTCACACACTCCTCCCATCTCTAG
>JAFLJL010015579.1:8920-26420 GCA_018398815.1 Conus ventricosus
CACGGACAGTCCTGTGAACACTGAGGGTAAAGAAAGACCCACTGAGCACAGGGACAGTCCTGTAGACACCGAGGGTAAAGAAAGACCCACTGAACACAGGGACAGTCCTGTGGACACTGAGGGTAAAGAAAGACCCACTGAACACAGTGACAGTCCTGTGGACAGTGGTAAAGAAAGACCCACTGAACACAGTGACAGTCCTGTGGACACTGAGGGTAAAGAAAGACCCAATGAGCACAGGGACAATCCTGTGGACACTGAGGGTAAAGAAAGACCCACTGAACACAGTGAAAGTCCTGTGGACACTGAGAGTAAAGAAAGACCCAATGAGCAGAGGGGCAGTCCTGTGGACATTGGTAAAGAAAGACCCACTGAACACAGGGACAGTCCTGTGGACAGTGGTAAAGAAAGACCCACTGAACACAGGGACAGTCCTGTGGACAGTGGTAAAGAAAGACCCACTGAACACAGGGACAGTCCTGTGGACAGTGGTAAAGAAAGACCCACTGAACACAGGGACAGTCCTGTGGACACTGAGGGTAAAGAAAGACCCACTGAGCACAGGGACAGTCCTGTGGACAGTGGGACAGACTGCAACACGGCATCTGCTGTAGGATGTGCGCAGACGTTCGCTGGGTAGTGGCGTCTTTCGCCGGCGAGCTCTGCGTTCATGAAATACAGACTGATACACCATTTTTATTCTTTGTTTGTTGTTGGTATTTTAGCCGTTTAGTTGTACCTCTCTCCTCCTTCCCCTCCCCCCTCTCTCTCTTTCTCTGTGTGTTTGTGTGTGTGTGTGTGTGTGTGTGTGTGTGTGTGTGTGTGTGTGTGTGTGTGTGTGTGTGTGTGTGTGTGTGTGTGTGTGTAGAGGGGAAAGGGAAGTGGTTGTGAGGGTGGAATAGGAATAGGGGCTCAAGTGTGTAGCTGAGATGAATACCCCAGCAAAGAAGAGCGATGAAATTCTTCAGCGAACAGAGAGAGGAGAGAGAGAGAGAGAGAGAGAGAGAGAGAGAGAGAGAGAGAGAGAGAGAGAGAGAGAGAGAGAGAGAGAGAGAGAGAGACAGAGACAGAGACAGTGACAGACAGACAGACAGACAGAGACGCCAGGGAGCAGAAACGAAAGAAGGGAGAAAGAGAGGGGAAAGTGAAGACAGCAATGATGGGGGCATGAGAGAGAAGGGAGAAAGAGAGGGGAAAGTGACGACAGCAATGATGGGGGCATGAGAGAGAAGGGAGAAAGAGAGGGGAAAGTGAAGACAGCAATGATGGGGGCATGAGAGAGAAGGGAGAAAGAGAGGAGAAAGTGACGACAGCAATGATGAGAGAGAAGGGAGAAAGAGAGGAGAAAGTGAAGACAGCAATGATGGGGGCATGAGAGAGAAGGGAGAAAGAGAGGAGAAAGTGACGACAGCAATGATGAGAGAGAAGGGAGAAAGAGAGGGGAAAGTGAAGACAGCAATGATGGGGGCATGAGAGAGAAGGGAGAAAGAGAGGAGAAAGTGACGACAGCAATGATGAGAGAGAAGGGAGAAAGAGAGGGGAAAGTGAAGACAGCAATGATGGGGGCATGAGAGAGAAGGGAGAAAGAGAGAGAAAAGTGACGACAGCAATGATGAGAGAGAAGGGAGAAAGAGAGGGGAAAGTGAAGACAGCAATGATGGGGCATGAGAGAGAAGGGAGAAAGAGAGGAGAAAGTGACGACAGCAATGATGAGAGAGAAGGAGAAAGAGAGGGGAAAGTGAAGACAGCAATGATGGGGGCATGAGAGAGAAGGGAGAAAGAGAGAGAAAGTGACGACAGCAATGATGAGAGAGAAGGGAGAAAGAGAGGGGAAAGTGAAGACAGCAATGATGGGGCATGAGAGAGAAGGGAGAAAGAGAGGAGAAAGTGACGACAGCAATGATGAGAGAGAGAGGAGAAAGAGAGGGAAAGTGAAGCAGCAATGATGAGGGCATGAGAAGAAGGGAGAAAGAGAGGAGAAAGTGACGACAGCAATGATGGGGCATGAGAGAGAAGGGAGAAAGAGAGGAGAAGTGACGACAGCAATGATGGGGCATGAGAGAGAAGGGAGAAAGAGAGGAGAAAGTGAGAACAGCAATGATGAGAGAGAGGAGAAAGAGAGGAGAAAGTGACGACAGCAATGATGGGGCAGAGAGAGAAGGGAAAAGAGAGGGGAAAGTGAAGACAGCAATGATGGGGGCATGAGAGAGAAGGAGAAAGAGGAGAAAGTGACGACAGCAATGATCATGAGAGAAGGAGAAAGAGAGGGAAAGTGAAGACAGCAATGATGGGGGCATGAAGAGAAGGGAGAAAGAGAGGAGAAAGTGACGACAGCAATGATGGGGGCATGAGAGAGAAGGGAGAAAGAGAGGAGAAAGTGACGACAGCAAGATGAGGCATGAGAGAGAAGGGAGAAAGAGAGGGGAAAGTGAAGACAGCAATGATGAGAGAGAAGGGAGAAAGAAGGAGAAAGTGACGACAGCAATGATGGGGGCATGAGAGAGAAGGGAGAAAGAGAGGAGAAAGTGACGACAGCAATGATGAGAGAGAGAAGGGAGAAAGAGAGGAGAAAGTGAAGACAGCAATGATGGGCAGGAGAGAAGGGAGAAAGAGAGGAGAAAGTGACGACAGCAATGATGGGGCATAGAGAGATAGGGAGAAAGAGAGGAGAAAGTGACGACAGCAATGATGAGGGCATGAGAGAGAAGGGAGAAAGAGAGGAGAAAGTGAAGACAGCAATGCATGAGAGAGAAGGAGAAAGAGAGGAGAAAGTGACGACAGCAATGATGGGGCATGAGAGAGAAGGGAGAAAGAGAGGAGAAAGTGACGACAGCAATGATGAGGGCAGAGAGAGAGGGAGAAGAGAGAAAAGTGACGACAGCAATGATGAGGGCATGAGAGAGAAGGGAGAAAGAGAGAGAAAGTGAAGACAGCAATGATGAGGGCATGAGAGAGAAGGGAGAAAGAGAGGAGAAAGTGAAGACAGCAATGATGAGAGAGAAGGAGAACGAGAGGAAAAGTGACGACAGCAATGATGGGGCATGAGAGAGAAGGGAGAAAGAGAGGAGAAAGTGAAGACAGCATGAGAGAGAGGGAAAAGAGAGGAGAAAGTGACGAAGCAATGATGAGAGAGAAGGGAGAAAGAGAGAAAGTGACGACAGCAATGATGGGGGATGAGAGAAGAAGGGAAAAGAGAGGAGAAGTGACGACAGCAATGATGGGATGAGAGAGAAGGGAAAGAGAGGAGAAAGTGACGACAGCAATGATGAGAGAGAAGGGAGAAAGAGAGGAGAAAGTGACGACAGCAATGATGGAGAGAGAAGGGAGAAAGAGAGGAGAAAGTGACGACAGCATGATGGGGGCATGAGAGAGAAGGGAGAAAGAGAGGAGAAAGTGACGACAAGCAATGATGGGGCATGAGAGAGAAGGAGAAAGAGAGGAGAAAGTGACGACAGCAATGATGAGAGAGAAGGGAGAAAGAGAGAGAAAGTGACGACAGCATGATGGGGGCATGAGAGAGAAGGGAAAGAGAGAGAAAGTGAGAAAGCAATGAGGGGGAGAAGAGTGAAAAGAGAGGAGAAATGTGACGACAGCAATGATGAGAGAAGGGAGAAAGAGAGAGAAAGTGACGACAGCAATGATGGGGGCATGAGAGAAAGAGAAAGAGAGGAGAAAGTGACGACAGCAATGAAGGGGAGAGAGAAAGAAGGGAGAAAGAGAGGAGAAAGTGACGACAGCAATGATGGGGGCATGAGAGAGAAGGGAGAAAGAGAGGAGAAAGTGACGACAGCAATGATGGGTCATGAGAGAGAAGGGAGAAAGAGAGGAGAAAGTGACGACAGCAATGATGAGAAGAAGGAAGAAAGAGAGGAGAAAGTGACACAGCAATGATGGGGCATGAGAGAAGAAGGGAGAAAGAGAGGAGAAAGTGACGACAGCAATGATGAGAGAGAAGGGAGAAAGAGAGGAGAAAGTGACGACAGCTAATGATGGCATGAGAAGAAGGGAGAAAGAGAGGAGAAAGTGACGACAGCAATGATGGAAGAGAGAAGGAGAAAGAGAGAGAAAGTGACGACAGCAATGATGGGGCATGAGAGAGAAGGGAGAAAGAGAGGAGAAAGTGACGACAGCAATATGGGCATGAGAGAGAAGGAGAAAGAGAGGAGAAAGTGACGACAGCAATGATGGGGCATGAGAGAGAAGGGAGAAAGAGAGGAGAAAGTACGACAGCAATGATGAGAGAGAAGGAGAAAGAGAGAGAAAGTACGACAGAATGATGGGGCATGAGAGAGAAGGGAGAAAGAGAGGAGAAAGTGACGACAGCAATGATGGGCATGAAGAGAAGGGAGAAAGAGAGTAGAAGGACGACAGCAATGATGGGGGCATGAGAGAGAAGGGAGAAAGTGAGGAGAAAGTGACGACAGCAATGATGGGGGCATGAAGAGAAGGGAGAAAGAGGAGAAAGTGAAACAGCAATGGGGGATGAAGAGAAGGGAGAAAGTGAGAAAAGAGACACATGATGGGGGCATGAGAGAGAGAGGGAGAAAGAGAGGAGAAAGTGAAGACAGCAATATGGGGGATGAGAGAGAAGGGAGAAAGAGAGGAGAAAGTGACGACACAATGATGAGGGCATGAGTGAGAAGGAGAAAGAGAGGAGAAAGTGAAGACAGCAATGATGGGGGCATGAGAAGAGAAGGGAGAAAGAGAGAGAAAGTGAAGACAGCAATGATGAGGGAATGAGAGAGAAGGGAGAAAGAGAGAGAAAGTGAAGACAGCAATGATGGGGCATGAGAGAGAAGGGAGAAAGAGAGGAGAAAGTGAAGAAAGCAATGATGAGAGAGAGAAGGGAGAAAGAGAGAGAAAGTGAAGACAAGCATGATGGGGGCAAAATGGAGAAGAGAAAAGGGAGAAAGAGAGGAGAAAGGTGAACTAGACAGAATGAGGGCATGAAGAGAGAAGGGAGAAAGAGAGGAAAAGTGACGACAGCAATGATGAGGGCATAAGAGAAGGGAGAAAGAGAGGAGAAAGTGAAGACAGCAATGATGGGGCATGAGAGAGAAGGAGAAAGAAGGAGAAAGTGAAGACAGCAATGATGGGGCATGAGAAGAGAAGGGAAAAGAGAGGAGAAAGTGAAGACAGCAATGATGGGCATGAGAGAGACAGGGAGAAGAGAAGAAGTGAGACAGCAATGATAGAGACAGAAGGAGAAAGAGAAGAAAGTGACGACAGCAATGATGAGAGAGAAGGGAGAAAGAGAGAGAACGTGAAGACAGAATGATGGGGGCATGAGAGAGAAGGGAGAAAGAGAGGAGAAAGTGAAGACAGACATGATGGGATGAGAGAGAAGGGAGAAAGAGAGGAGAAAGTGACGACAGCAATGAAGGAGGCATGAGAAGAGAAGGGAGAAATGGAGAGAGAGAAGAGTGAAGAGCAGCAATGATGGGGCATGAGAGAGAAGGGAGGAAAGAGGAGAAAGTGAAGACAGCAATCATGGGGGCATGAGAGAGAAGGGAGAAAGAGAGGAGAAAGTGAAGACAGCAATGATGAGGTAGAAGGGAGACAGAGAGAGAAAGTGACGACAGCAATGAGAGGCATGAGAGAGAAGGGAGAAAGAGAGGAGAAAGTGAAGACAGCAGTGATGGCGCCATGAGAGAGAAGGGAGAAAGAGAGGAGAAAGTGAAGACAGCAATGATGGGGCATGAGAGAGAAGGGAGAAAGAGAGGACAAAGTGACGACAGGAATGATGGGGCATGAGAGAGAGGAGAAAGAGAGGAGAAAGTGAAGACAGCAATGATGGGGCATGAGAGAGAAGGAGAAAAAGAGGAGAAAGTGAAGACAGCAATGATGGGCATGAGAAGAAGGGAGAAGAGAGGAGAACGTGAAGACAGCAATGATGGAGCATGAGAGAGAAGGGAGAAAGAGAGCAACAAAGTGACGACAGAATGATGAGGCATGAGAGAGAAGGGGAAGAGAGAGAGAAAGTGAAGACAGCAATGATGAGGGCATGAGAGAGAAGGGAGAAAGAGAGGAGAAAGTGAAGACAGCAATGATGAGGGCATGAGAGAGAAGGGAGAAAGAGAGGAGAAAGTGAAGACAGCAATGATGGGGCATGAGAGAGAAGGGAGAAAGAGAGGAGAAAGTGAAGACAGCAATGATGAGAGAGAAGAAAGAAAGAGAGGAGAAAGTGACGACAGCAATGATGGGGGCATGAGAGAGAAGGGAGAAAGAGAGGAGAAAGTGAAGACAGCAATGATGGGGGCATGAAGAGAAGGGAAAAGAGAGAAAGTGAATACAGCAATGGTGGGGGATGAGAGAGAAGGGAGAAAGAGAGAGAAAGTGACGACAGCAATGATGGGGCATGAAGAGAAAGGGAGAAAGAGAGGAGAAAGTGAAGACAGCAATGATGAGGGATGATGAGAAAGGAGAAAGAGAGGAGAACGTGAAGACAGCAATGATGTGGGCATGAGAGAGAAGGGAAAGAGAGGAGAAAGTGAAGCAGCAATGATGGAGGCATGAGAGAAGGGAGAAAGAGAGGAGAAAGTGAAGACAGCAATGATGGGAGCATAGAGAGAAGGAGAAGAGAGGAGAAAGTGAAGAAATGCAATGATGAGAGAGAAGGAGAAAGGAGGAGAACGTGAAGACAGCACTGATGGGGGCATGAGAGAGAAGGGAGAAAGAGAGGAAAAGTGACGACAGAATGATGAGGGCATAAGAGAGAAGGGAGAAAGAGAGGAGAAAGTGACGACAGCATGATGAGGCATGAGAGAGAAGGGAGAAAGAGAGGAGAAAGTGAAGACAGCAATGGATGGGGCATGAGAGAGAAGGAGAAAGAGAGGAGAAAGTGAAGACAGCAATGATGGGGCTGAGAATGAAGGGAGAAAGAGAGGAAAAGTGAAGACAGCAATGATGAGAGAGAAGAAAGAAAGAGAGGAGAAAGTGACGACAGCAATGATGGGGGCATGAGAGAGAAGGGAGAAAGAGAGGAGAAAGTGAAGACAGCAATGGGGCATGAGAGAGAAGGGAAAAGAGATGAGAAAGTGATACAGCAATGATGGGGATGAGAGAGAAGGGAAAAGAGAGGAAAAGTGACGACAGAATGATGGGGGCATGAGAGAGAAGGGAGAAAGAGAGGAGAAAGTGAAGACAGCAATCATGGGGCATGAGAGAGAAGGGAGAAAGAGAGGAGAAAGTGAAGACAGCAATGATGAGGGATGAGTGAGAAAGGAGAAAGAGAGGAGAACGTGAAGACAGCAATGATGGGGGCATGGAGAGAAGGGAAAAGAGAGAGAAAGTGAAGCAGCAATGATGAGGCAATGAGAGAGAAGGAGAAAAGAGAGGAGAAAGTGAAGACAGCAATGATGGGAGCATGAAGAGAAGGAGAAGAGAGGAGAAAGTGAAGAAAGCAATGATGAGAGAGAAGGGAGAAAGAGAGGAGAACGTGAAGACAGCACTGATGGGGGCATGAGAGAGAAGGGAGAAAGAGAGGACAAAGTGAACGACAGGAATGATGAGGGCATAAGAGAGAAGGGAGAAAGAGAGGAGAAAGTGACGACAGCAATGATGAGTGCATGAGAGAGAAGGGAGAAAGAGAGGAGAAAGTGAAGACAGCAATGATGGGGCATGAGAGAGAAGGGAGAAAGAGAAGAGAAAGTGAAGACAGCAATGATGGGGGCATGAGAATGAAGGGAGAAAGAGAGGAGAAAGTGAAGACAGCAATGATGAGGCATGAGAGACAAGAAAAAGAGAAAAAAGTGACGACAGCAATGATGAGACAGAAGGAGAAAGAGAGGGAAAGTGACGACAGCAATGATGGGGCATGAGAGAGAAGGGAGAAAGAGAGAGAGAAAGTGAAGACAGAAATGATGGGGGCATGAGAGAGAAGGGAGAAAGAGAGGAGAAAGTGAAGACAGCAATGATGAGAGAGAAGGGAGAAAGAGAGAGAAAGTGACGACAGCAATGATGGTGCATGGAGAGAAGGAGAAAGAAAGGAGAAAGTGAAGACAGCAATGATGGGGCCATGAGAGAGAAGGAGAAGAGAGAGAAAGTGAAGACAGCAATCATGGGGCATGAGAGAGAAGGGAGAAAGAGAGGAGAAAGTGAAGACAGCAATGATGAGAGAGAAGGAGAAAGAGAGGAGAAAGTGACGACAGCAATGATGAGGCATGAGTAGAGAAGGAGAAGAGAGGAGAAAGTGAAGACGCAGTGATGGCGCCATGAGAGAAGGAGAAAGAGAGGAGAAAGTGAAGACAGCAATGATGGGCATGAGAGAGAAGGGAGAAAGAGAGAGAAAGTGACGACAGGAATGATGGGGGCATGAGAGAGAAGGGAGAAAGAGAGGAGAAAGTGAAGACAGCAATGATGAGGTGCATGAGAGAGAAGGGAGAAAAAGAGGAGAAAGTGAAGACAGCAATGATGGGCATGAGAGAGAAGGAAAAGAGAGGAGAACGTGAAGACAGCAATGATGGGAGCATGAGAGAGAAGGGAGAAAGAGAGGACAAAGTGACGACAGGAATGATGAGGGCATGAGAGAGAAGGGAAGAGGAGGAGAAAGTGAAGACAGCAATGATGAGGCATGAGAGAGAAGGGAGAAAGAGAGGAGAAAGTGAAGACAGCAATGTGAGGCATGAGAGAAGGAGAAAGAGAGGAGAAAGTGAGACAGCAATGATGGGGGCATGAGAGAGAAGGGAGAAAGAGAGAGAAAGTGAAGACAGCAATGATGGGCTGAGAGAGAAGGGAGAAAGAGAGGAGAACGTGAAGACAGCAATGATGAGGGCAGGAGAGAGAAGGGAGAAATGAGGAGAAACGTGAAGACAGCAATGATGGTTTATGAGAGAGAAGGAGAAAGAGAGAGAAAGGATGACAGCATGATGAGAGGAAGGAAAAAGAGAGAAAGTGACACAGCAATGATGAGGGCATGAGAGAGAAGGGAGAAGAGAGGAGAAAGTGAAGACAGCAATGATGGGGCATGAGAGAGAAAGGAGAAAAGAGGAGAAAGTGAAGACAGCAATGATGAGAGAGAAGGAGAAAGAGAGAGAACGTGATGACAGCAATGATGGGCATGAGAGAGAAGGGAGAAGAGAGGAGTAAGTGAAGACAGCAATGATGAGGGCATGAGAGAGAAGGAGAAAGAGAGGAGAACGTGAAGACAGCAATGATGGGGGCATGAGAGAGAAGGGAAAGAGAGGACAAAGTGACGACAGAATGATGGGGGCATGGAGAGAGAAGGGGAAGAGAGAGGAAAAAGTGACGACAGCAATGATGGGGGCATGAGAGAGAAGGAGAAAGAGAGGAGAACGTGAAGACGCAATGATGGGAGCATGAGAGAGAAGGAGAAAGAGAGGATAACGTGAAGACAGCAATGATGGGGGCATGAGAGAGAAGGGAGAAGAAGGAGAAATTGACGACAGCAATGATGGCAGAGAGAAGGGAAAAGAGAGAGAAAGTGAAGACAGCAATGATGAGAGAGAAGGAGAAAGAGAGGAGAAAGTGAAGACAGCAATTGATGGGGGCATGAGAGAGAAGGAGAAAGAGAGGAGAAAGTGAAGACAGCAATGATGGAGCCATGAGAGAGAAGGGAGAAAGAGAGGAGAAAGTGAAGACAGCAGTGATGGAGCCATGAGAGAAAATTGAGAAAGAGGAGAAAGTGAAGACAGCAGTGATGGAGCCATGAGAGAGAAGGAGAAAGAGAGGAGAAAGTGAAGACAGCAATGATGGAGCCATGAAGAGAAGGAGAAAGAGAGGAGAAAGTGAAGACAGCATGATGGAGCCATGAGAGAGAAGGGAGAAAGAGGAGAAAGTGACGACAGCATTGATGGAGCAATGAGAGAGAAGGAGAAAGAGAGGAGAAGTGAACACAGCAGATGGAGCCATGATAGAGAAGGGAGAAAGAGAGGAGAAAGTGAAGACAGCAATGATGGGGGCATGAGAGAGAAGGGAGAAAGAGAGAGAAAGTGAAGACAGCAATGATGAGAGAGAAGGGAGAAAGAGAGGAGAAAGTGAGAACACAGCAATGAGAGGCATGAAGAGAAGGGAGAAAGAGAGGAGAAAGTGAAGACAGCAATGATGAGAGAGAAGGAGAAAGAGAGGAGAAAGTGAAGACAGCAATGATGGAGCCATGAGAGAGAAGGGAGAAAGAGAGGAAAAGTGAAGACAGCAGTCATGGAGCCATGAGAGAAAATTGAGAAAGAGAGGAGAAAGTGAAGACAGCAGTGATGGAGCCATGAGAGAGAAGGAGAAAGAGAGGAGAAAGTGAAGACAGCAATGATGGAGCCATGAGAGAGAAGGGAGAAAGAGAGGAGAAAGTGAAGACAGCAATGATGGGGGCATGAGAGAGAAGGGAGAAAGAGAGAGAAAGTGAAGACAGCAATGATGAGAGAGAAAGGGAGAAAGAGAGGAGAAAGTGACACAGCAATGATGAGGGCATGAGAGAGAAGGGAGAAAGAGAGAAGAAAGTGAAGACAGCAATGATGGGGGCATGAGAGAGAAGGAGAAAGAGAGGAGAAAGTGAAGACAGCAATGATGAGAGAGAGGGAGAAAGAGAGGAGAAAGTGAAGACAGAAATGATCGGGCATGAGAGATAAGGGAGAAAGAGAGGAGAAAGTGAAGACAGCAATGATGAGAGAGAAGGGAGAAAGAGAGAGAAAGTGACGACAGCAATTATGGGGGCATGAGAGAGAAGGGAGAAACAGAGGAGAAAAGTGACGACAGCAATTATGAGGGCATGAGAGAGAAGGGAGAAAGAGAGGAGAAAGTGAAGACAGCAATGATGAGGGCATGAGAGAGAAAGGAGAAAGAGAGGAGAAAGTGACGCAAGCAATGATGAGAGAGACGGGAGAAAGGGAGGAGGAAAGTGAAGACAGCAATGATGGGGGCATGAGAGAGAAGGAGAAGAGAGGAGAAAGTAGAAGAAAGCAATGATGGGGCATGAGAGAGAAGGGAGAAATGGAGGAGAAAGTGAAGACAGCAATGATGAGAGAGAAGGGAGAAAGAGAGAAGAAAGTGACGCAGCAATGATGAGGGCATGAGAGAGAAGGGAGAAAGAGAGGAGTAAGTGAAGACAGCAATGATGGGGTATGAGAGAGAGGAGAAAGAGAGGAGAAAGTGAAGACAGCAATGATGGGGTATGAGAGAGAAGGAGAAAGAGAGGAGAAAGTGAAGACAGCAATGATGGGGTATGAGAGAGAAGGAGAAAGAGAGGTGAAAGTGAAGACAGCAATGATGGGGCATGAGAGAGAAGGGAGAAAGAGAGGAGAAAGTGAAGACAGCAATGATGAGAGAGAAGGGAGAAAGAGAGGAGAACGTGAAGACAGCACTGATGGGGCATGAGAGAGAAGGGAGAAAGAGAGGAGTAAATGAAGACAAGCAATGATGAGGCATGAGAAGAAGGAGAAAGAGAGGAAACGTGAAGACAGCAATGATGGGGGCATGAGAGAGAAGGGAGAAAGAGAGGAGAAAGTGACGACAGGAATGATGGGGCATGAGAGAGAAGGGAGAAAGAGAGGAGAAAGTGAAGACAGGAATGATGAGAGAGAAGGGAGAAAGAGAGGAGAAAGTGAACACAGTAATGAGGGAGCATGAGAGAGAAGGAGAAAGAGAGGAGAAAGTTAAGACAGCAATGATGGGCATGAGAGAGAAGGGAGAAAGAGAGGAGAAAGTTAAGACAGCAATGATGGAGCATGAGAGAGAAGGAGAAAGAGAGGAGAAAGTTAAGACAGCAATGATGGAGCATGAGAGTAAGGAAAAGAGAGGAACGTGAGACAGCAATGATGGGGGCATGAGGGAGAAGGGAAAGAGAGGAGAAAGTGAAGACAGCAATGATGAGGGCATGAGAGAGAAGGGAGAAAAGAGAGGAGAAAGTGAAGGCAGCAATGAGAGGGCAAAGAGAAGGAGAAAGAGAGGAGAAAGTGACGACAGCAATGATGGGGCAGAGAGAGAAGGAGAAAGAGAGGAGAAAGTGAAGACAGCAATGATGGGGCATGAGAGAGAAGGGAGAAAGAGAGAGGAAGTGAAGACAGCAATGATGAGAGAGAAGGGAGAAAGAGAGGAGAAAGTGAAGACAGCAATGATGAGGCCATGAGAGAGAAGGGAGAAAGAGAGGAGAAAGTTGACGACAGCAATGATGAGAGAGAAGGGAGAAAGAGAGGAGAAAGTGACGACAGCAATGATGGAGCCATGAGAGAGAAGGAGAAAGAGAGGAGAAAGTGAAGACAGCAGAGATGGAGCCATGAAGAAAAGGGAGAAAGAGAGGAAAAGTGAAGACAGCATGATGGAGCCATGAGAGAGAAGGGAGAAAGAGAGGAGAAAGTGAGACAGCAATGATGAGAGAGAAGGAGAAAGAGAGCAGAAAGTGACGACAGCATGATGGGGGCATGAGAGAGAAGGGAGAAAGAGAGGAGAAAGTGAAGACAGCAATGATGGGGGCATGAGAATGAAGGGAGAAGAGAGAGGAAAGTGAAGACAGTAATGATGAGGCATGAGAGACAAGGGAGAAAGAGAAAGAAAGTGACGACAGCAATGATGAGACAGAAGGGAGAAAGAGAGGAGAAAGTGACGACAGCAATGATGGGGGCATGAGAGAGAAGGGAGAAAGAGAGAGAAAGTGAAGACAGAAATGATGGGGGCATGAGAGAGAAGGGAGAAAGAGAGGAGAAAGTGAAGACAGCAATGATGAGAGAGAAGGAGAAAAGAGAGAGAAAGTGACGACAGGAATGATGGGGCATGAGAGAGAAGGGAGAAAGAGAGGAGAAAGTGACGACAGCAAGATGGGTGCATGAGAGAGAAGGGAGAAAGAGAGGAGAAAGTGAAGACAGCAGTGATGGTGCATGAGAGAGAAGGGAGAAAGAGAGGAGAAAGGGAAGACAGCAATGATGGGGCATGAGAGAGAAGGAGGAAGAGAGGAAAAAGTGAAGACAGCAATCATGGGGGCATGAGAGAGAATGGAGAAAGAGAGGAGAAAGTGAAGACAGCAATGATGAGAGAGAAGGGAGAAAGAGAGGAGAAAGTGACGACAGCAATGATGAGGCATGAGAGAGAAGGGAGAAAGAGAGAGAAAGTGAAGACAGCAGTGATGGCGCCATGAGAGAGAAGGGAGAAAGAGAGGAGAAAGTGAAGACAGCAATGATGGGGCATGAGAGAGAAGGGAGAAAGAGAGGACAAAGTGACGACAGAATGATGGGGGCATGAGAGAGAAGGGAGAAAGAGAGGAGAAGAAAGACAGCAATGATGGGGGCATGAGAGAGAAGGAGAAAAGAGGAGAAAGTGAAGACAGCAATGATGGGGGCATGAGAGAGAAGGGAGAAAGAGAGGAGAACGTGAAGACAGCAATGATGGGAGCATGAAGAGAAGGAGAAAGAGAGGACAAAGTGACGACAGGAATGATGAGGGCATGAGAGAGAAGGGGAAGAGAGAGGAGAAAGTGAAGACAGCAATGATGAGGGCATGAGAGAGAAGGGAGAAAGAGAGGAGAAAGTGAAGACAGCAATGATGAGGGCATGAAGAGAAGGGAGAAAGAGAGGAGAAAGTGAAGACAGCAATGATGGGGCATGAGAGAGAAGGGAGAAAGAGAGGGAAAGTGACGACAGCAATGATGAGAGAGAAGAGAGAAAGAGAGAGAAGTGACGACAGCAATGATGGGGGCATGAGAGAGAAGGAGAAAGAGAGGAGAACGGAAGACAGCAATGATGGGATATGAGAGAGAAGGGAGAAAGAGAGGAGAAAGTGATGACAGCAATGATGAGAGAGAAGGGAGAAAAAGAGAAAAGTGGGCGACAGCAATGATGAGGGCATGAGAGAGAAGGGAGAAAGAGAGGAGAAAGTGAAGACACAATGATGGGCATGAGAGAGTAAGGAGAAAGAGAGGAGAAAGTGAAGACAGCAATGAGTAGAGAGAAGGGGAAAGAGAGGAGAACGTGATGACAGCAATGATGGGGGCATGAGAGAGAAGGGAGAAAGAGAGGAGTAAGTGAAGACAGCAATGATGAGGCATGAGAGAGAAGGGAGAAAGAGAGGAGAACGTGAAGACAGCAATGATGGGGCATGAGAGAGAAGGGAGAAAGAGAGGACAAAGTAACGACAGGAATGATGGGGCATGAGAGAGAAGGGAGAAAGAGAGGAAAGTGAGACAGCAATGATGGGGGCATGAGAGAGAAGGGAGAAAGAGAGGAGAAAGTGACGACAGCATGATGGGGCATGAGAGAGAAGGGAGAAAGAGAGGAGAACGTGAAGACAGCAATGATGGCAGCATGAGAGAGAAGGGAGAAAGAGAGGATAACGTGAAGACAGCAATGATGGGGCATGAGAGAGAAGGGGAAGAGAGAGGAGAAAGTGACGACAGCAATGATGAGGGCATGAAAGAGAAGGAGAAAGAGAGGAGAAAGTGAAGACAGCATGATGAGGGCATGAGAGAGAAGGGAGAAAGAGAGGAGAAAGTGACGACAGCAATGATGGGGCATGAGAGAGAAGGGAGAAAGAGAGGAGAAAGTGAAGACAGCAATGATGGGGGCATGAGAGAGAAGGGAGAAAGAGAGAGGAAGTCAAGACAGCAATGATGAGAGAGAAGCGAGAAAGAGAGGAGAAAGTGAAGACAGCAATGATGAGGCATGAGAGAGAAGGAGAAAGAGAGAAGAAAGTGAACGACAGCATGATGGAGAGAAGGAGAAAGAGAGCTGAAAGTGAAGACAGCAATGATGAGGGCATGAGATTGAAGGGAGAAATGAGGAGAAAGTGAAGACAGCAATAATGGGGGCATGAGAGAGAAGGGAGAAAGAGAGGAGAAGTGAAGACAGCAATGATGGGAGCATGAGAGAGAAGGGAGAAAGAGAGGAGAAAGTGACGACAGCAATGATGGGGGCATGAGAGAGAAATGAGAAAGAGAGGGAAAGTGAAGACAGCAGTGATGAGCTATGAGAGAGAAGGGAGAAGGAAGGAGAAAGTGACGAAAGCAATGATGGGGGCATGAGAGAGAAGGAGAAAGAGAGGAGAACGTGAAGACAGCAATGATGGGGGCATGAGAGAGAAGGGAGAAAGAGAGGAGAAAGTGAAGACAGCAATGAGAGAGAAGGGAGAAAGAGAGGAAAAGTGAAGACAGCAATGATGGGGGCATGAGAGAGAAGGGAGAAAGAGAGGAGAAAGTGAAGACAGCAATGATGGAGCCATGAGAGAGAAGGGAGAAAGAGAGGAAAGTGAAGACAGCAGTGATGGAGCCATGAGAGAAAATTGAGAAAGAGAGGAGAAAGTGAAGACAGCAGTGATGGAGCCATGAGAGAGAAGGGAGAAAGAGAGGAGAAAGTGAAGACAGCAATGATGGAGCCATGAGAAGAAGGGAGAAAGAGAGGAGAAAGTGAAGACAGCAGTGATGGAGCCATGAGAAGAAGGGAGAAGAGAGGAGAAAGTGACGACAGCAATGATGGAGCAATGAGAGAGAAGGGAGAAAGAGAGGAGAAAGTGAAGACAGCAGTGATGGAGCTGATAGAGAAGGGAGAAAGAGAGGAGAAAGTGAAGACAGCAATGATGGGGCATGAGAGAGAAGGAGAAAGAGAGGAGAAAGTGAAGACAGCAATGATGAGAGAGAAGGAGAAGAGAGGAGAAAGTGACGACAGCAATGATGAGGGCATGAGAGAGAAGGGAGAGAGAGAGGAGAAAGTGAAGACAGCAATGATGAGAGAGAAGGAGAAAGAGAGGAGAAAGTGAAGACAGCAAGTGATGGAGCCATGAGAGAGAAGGGAGAAAGAGAGGATAAAGTGAAGACAGCATGATGGAGCCATGAGAGAAATTGAGAAAGAGAGGAGAAAGTGAAGACAGCATGATGGAGCCATGAGAGAGAAGGAGAAAGAGAGGAGAAAGTGAAGACAGCAATGATAGAGCCATGAGAGAGAAGGGAAAAGAGAGGAGAAAGTGAAGACAGCAGGATGGAGCCATGAGAGAGAAGGGAGAAAGAGAGGAGAAAGTGACGACAGCAATGATGGAGCAATGAGAGAGAAGGAGAAAGAGAGGAGAAAGTGAAGACAGCAGTGATGGACCCATGATAGAGAAGGAGAAAGAGAGGAGAAAGTGAAGACAGCAATGATGGGGCATGAGAGAGAAGGGAGAAAGAGAGGAGAAAGTGAAGTCAGCAATGATGAGAAGAAGGGAGAAAGAGAGGAGAAAGTGACGACAGCAATGATAAGGGCATGAGAGAGAAGGGAGAAAGAGAGAAGAAAGTGAAGACAGCAATGATGGGCATGAGAGAGAAGGAGAAAGAGAGGAGAAAGTGAAGACACAATGATGAGAGAGAGGGAGAAAGAGAGGAGAAAGTGAAGACAGAAATGATGGGGCATGAGAGATAAGGGAGAAAGAGAGGAGAAAGTGACAACAGCAATGATGAGAGAGAAGGGAGAAAGAGAGGAGAAAGTGACGACAGCAATTATGGAGGGCAAGAGAGAGAAGGGAGAGAAAGAGGAGAAAGTGACGACAGCAATTAGAGGGCATGAGAGAGAAGGGAAAAGAGAGGAGAAAGTGAAGACAGCAATGATGAGGGCATGAGAGAGAAAGGAGAAAGAGAGGAGAAAGTGAGCGCAAGCAATGATGAGAGAGACGGAGAAAGGGAGGAGAAAGTGACGACAGCAATTATGGGGGCATGAGAGAGAAGGAGAAAGAGAGGAGAAAGTGAAGACAGCAATGATGAGGGCATGAGAGAGAAGGGAGAACAGAGGAGAAAGTGAAACAGCATGATGGGGCATGAGAGAGAAGGGAGAAAGAGAGGAGAAAGTGAAGACAGCAATGATGGGGCATGAGAGAGAAGGGAGAAAGGAGGAGAAAGTGAAGACGCAAATGATGAGAGAGAAGGGAGAAAGAGAGGAGAAAGTGAAGACAGCAATGATGGGGGCATGAGAGAGAAGGAGAAAGAGAGGAGAAGTGAAGCAGCAATGATGGGAGATGAGAGAGAAGGAGAAAGAGAGGAGAAAGTGAAGACAGCAATGATGGGGGCATGAGAGAGAAGGAGAAAGAGAGAGAAAGTGAAGACAGCAATGATGGGGCATGAGAAGAAGAGGAGAAAGAGAGGAGAAAGTGAAGACAGCAATGATGTGGGAAGTATGAGAGAAAGGAGAAAGAGAGGAAAGTGAAGACAGCAATGATGGGGGCATGAGAGAGAAGGGAGAAAGAGAGGAGAAAGTGAAGACAGCAATGAGGGTGAGAGAGAAGGGAGAAAGAGAGGAGAAAGTGAAGACAGCAATGATGGGGCATGGAAGAAGAGAAGGAAAGAAGCAGAGAGGAGAAATGAAGACAGCACATGATGAGGGCATGAGAGAGAAGGGAGAAGAGAGGAGAAAGTGAAGACAGCAATATATGGGGCATGAGAGAGAAGGGAGAAAGAGAGGAGAAAGTGACGACAGGAATGATGGGGCATGAGAGAGAAGGAGAAAGAGAGGAGAAAGTGAAGACAGGAATGATGAGAGAGAAGGGAGAAAAGAGAGGAGAAAGTGAAGACAGCAATGATGGGAGCATGAAGAGAAGGAGAAAGAGA
>JAFLJL010015579.1:33920-38750 GCA_018398815.1 Conus ventricosus
TACCTACTGATTCGGTTTCGCTGTGGCAATCATAAACTCATGATAGAAATTGACAGACGATTTGGAATACCTCACGATGAATGATTCTGTCGGGACTGTGACCAGAATGACCTTGGTAATGAATTTCATTTTGTAATGAAATGTAACAAATATAACGACATTAGACATCAGTTTATACCTAGAAAATTTCCATACACAAAGTCCGTATTTAACTATTGTCGTTTGCTTTGTGGTAGTAAGAAAGTGTTGCTAAACGTAGCGAAGTTTTTGAAACTTAGTAAAGTTGTGTAAAATTACATTCAGTGTGTTAATTATAGGGAAACTTGTGATGCTTGATTTGTTTCATTTCGATTTGTTTCAAGTCTTCCATGCCCCAAAAGGGGTCACAGGATTAAAATCTTTGAATCTGTGTGTGTGTGTGTGTGTGTGTGTGTGTGTGTGTGTGTGTGTGTGTGTGTGTGTGTGTGTGTGTGTGTGTGTGTGTGTAAGTTTATGCATATATATCCTGCTTACAATTCATGTATGTTTGTGTGTGTGTCTGCGACTTTTTGTTTTGTGTTTTGTTTGTGTGTGTGTGTGTGTGTGTGGGGGGGGGGGGGGGGGGGGGGGCATGCGTGTTTGATCTCTTATTGTGTCTGACTTCTTTTGTGTTTTGTACAATTATTATGCTACATATTTGTCTTTTTTTCGTGTATGCATATCTTCCACATAATCAACCCTATCTAAACAAAACGTGCATTTCGTTGCCAGTGTAATCACAATCTTACTTAACATAATGTTAGTAGGATAGATATTATGTAGAATTTCCCAGTGTTGTTCTCTTAGTCCTGAATCTTTGAAACAGTCCGAATGATTTCCAATGCTATGTTGAAATGGTAATGGTTTTGAATGTATTCACACAGCACGGTTCAGAACAGGATTTGTTGACTCAATGAAATCTGAAGCTTCTTGCTGTTTATATGACCGTATTACCAAATATTGACATCTGTCTTCACATCAACGGCATACACAACTCCTTTTTTGCGCCCAATGTTTGAAAACCTTAAAACATTGTTTTGATGCGTGATGGGGAGATAGAGATAGAAAGATAAGGTAAGGTATCGAGTTGCTTATAGCCCAGCCGTCCGCAAAAGGCCATATCAGGGCTGTCACTACGTTGAAGTCAACTCACAGGGCAGATAGAGATAGATGGATAGATAGATGGTTACAAAGAGCAAAGGGCCATATCAGGGCTGTCACTATGTTGAATTCAACTCACGGGGCAGATAGAGATAGATGGATAGATAGATGAGTAGATAAATGGATAGATAGATGGATAGATAGATGGGTAGATAGATGGTTACACAGACAGATGACTGGAAAGCCAGCCACTCAGCCAGCCAAAGAGGAGAGAGAGGGGGGGAGGAGAGAGAAGAGGAGAGAGGAGAGAGAGGAGAGAGAGAGGAGAGAGAGAGGAGAGAGAGATGAGAGAGAGAGAAGAGAGAGAGAGAGAGGAGAGAGAGAGAGAGAGAGCCAAGGTGGTGGAAAGAGTGGGTGGAAATCACTGCTCAGTCTTTGCCGGTGGAGGCACACAACACAACGAAAGGAAATAGAACGCTGTGGAAGCCGACCTAACCGGCAACTAAATCAGGCCACGAAGAAACACCACTCCTCACAGTGAAATCAACACCATTGTCAGTCAAGCTTTGGAGTCACAAGAAACACCACCTCTCACAGTGAAATCAACACCATTGTCAGTCAAGCTTTGGAGCGACAAGAAACACCACCTCTCACAGTGAAATCAACACCATTGTCAGTCAAGCTTTGGAGGGACAAGAAACGCACCTCACGTGAAACACACATTGTCAGTCAAGCTGTGCCAAAAGCCAGCCGAATCAGAACAAAGAAACACAAACCGGGGGGGGGGGGGGGGGGGGGGGAATGAAGCCCCAGCAAACACAGCGTTATCAAAGGACTTAAAACGAGCCTCCAGATATTATGACGCCATCCAGTTTTGTTTTGGGAAGAAGCCATGACAGAGCGAAGTGAACTGATTGCAACTCTTCAGTTCAGGGCGATGAGATGGGGATACCCCGGAGGCTAACGCTCTACAGTCTTCTGCCTTCCAGTTCCCTAGCTATGCAACAGCCACGGAAACCAGCAACAACAATAAACCGAACAAAACATCAACAACAACAACAGCTCCATTCTTGACAAACGATCGAAAGAGAGAGCGGGAACCGACAGTGAAGAAGGCTTCAGCCGCTCTTGAGAGATGATCAACAACACAAGGAGCAGATTCTTGGGGGAGAGGAGAGGGGGGGGGGGGGGGGAGGAATATTCTAAGCTCCATTGGAATTTGACGTCAACAGTGCAGTGTCGCCGAAAGACAGCGTACTGGTTCTAGGTCATTTTTCTATTCGGCTGAACAAACAAGATGCCCCAGTGTTGGAAGCAAGCAACAGGAAATATGCACAAAAAGTTTAGGTCCAGTGCAAATTTAATTCTGCGATTAGGGAAGAGATTTCTTAAGGTTCAGGAACGGTAGACAAGCTTTAAGGAAACAATTAAAAAGGGTTTTCGTCATGGTTTAGAGTTGGGTCAGAGTTATTACGATGTGGTTTGGGTCAGGCGGGTTTGGATTTGACGTAAGCTTTCGGTAGATGCACAAGAGCGGAAATGTGTGTGTTTGTGTGTGTGTGTGTGTGTGTGGTGTTGTGTGTGTGTGTGTGTGTGGTGTGCTTGATACTTTGTTTGCAGCCGTTTAAAATACGTTCTCTCTCTCTCTCTCTCTCTCTCTCTCTCTCTCTCTCTCTCTCTCTCTCTCTTCTCTCTCCTCTCTCTCTCTCTCTCTCTCTCTCTCTCTGTGTCTGAGTGTGCGTCTGTCTGTCTCTCTGTCCAGGTCTCTGATTCTCTGTCTCTCTGTCTCTCTGTCTCTCTGTTTCATCTTACTCTCTCTCTCTCTCTCTTCTCTCTCTCTCTCTCTCTCTCTCTCTCTCTCTCCCTCCCCCCCTCTCTCTCTCTTTGGCTGGCTGAGTGGCTGGCTTTCCAGTCATCTGTCTGTGTAACCATCTATCTACCCATCTATCTATCCATCTATCTATCCATTTATCTACTCATCTATCTTGTGAATTCAAGGAGAGTTTTATTGTAAAGAGTTTTTGCTCGTTGAAATGAAAAGAGACTCATGTCGTCGACGCCTGCGCTGTGTGGATGAAGTTTCCTGATTCTCTGACTCTGAACATGATCTTTTCTTTGTTCAAACCTTTCTCTGGTTCCTGATAATGAATAGAATCACTGGTTACATATCGTTTCTTTGTTTAAACCTTTCTCTGGTTCTGATAATGAATAGAATCACTGGCTACATATCTTTGCTTTGTTCAACCGTTCTCTGGTTCCTGATAATGAATAGAATCACTGGCTACATATCTTTTCTTTGTTCAAACTGTCTCTGGTTCCTGATAATGAATAGAATCACTGGCTACATATCTTTTCTTTGTTCAAACCTTTCTCTGGTTCCTGATAATCAATAGAATCACTGGCTACAGGGCGTGCAGGATTGGAGTGATAAACATTTATAGCGGGGTGATTTGAAGACACACTGTCCATTGGAGTGATAAACATTTATAGCGGGGTGATTTGAAGACACACTGTCCATTGGAGTGATAAACATTTATAGCGGGGTGATTTGAAGACACACTGTCCATTGGAGTGATAAACATTTATAGCGGGGTGATTTGAAGACACACTGTCCATTGGAGTGATAAACATTTTATAGCGGGGTGATTTGAAGACCACTGTCCATTGGAGTGATAAACATTTATAGCGGGGTGATTTGAAGACACACTGTCCATTGGAGTGATAAACATTTATAGCGGGGTGATTTGAAGATACACTGTCCATTGGAGTGATAAACATTTATAGCGGGGTGATTTGAAGACACACTGTCCATTGGAGTGATAAACATTTATAGCGGGGTGATTTGAAGATACACTGTCCATTGGAGTGATAAACATTTCTAGCGGGGTGATTTGAAGACACACTGTCCATTGGAGTGATAAACAATTTATAGCGGGGTGATTTGAAGACACACTGTCCATTGGAATGATAAACATTTATAGCGGGGGTGATTTGAAGACACACTGTCCATTGGAGTGATAAACATTTATAGCGGGGTGATTTGAAGACACACTGTCCATTGGAGTGATAAACATTTTTAGCGGGGTGATTTGAAGACACACTGTCCATTCGAGGACAGTGATTGCAAAACTGGTGCGATCAGGGTCTTCTTTGAAAAGTCATTATTTGTGATGCCTCCTTCTTCCAAATGAATAATGGAAGTGTGACAAGATTTCCTGAACTAGCACAACGCAGAACATCAGCCGTCGATCTGCTTTTTTTATCCTCTCATATGTTTTTCTTCTTCTTCAAAACATCACTTAGAAACTATCAACGACTCTTTCCACGGTGATTACTTGCTAATATGGGTTGCAATAACCCACAAACCAACAAATCAAAATGCAGACTAGTGAAATGAAATGAATTATCCATCGACGTATGGTTCAATCGGTCTCGTCATGCTAAACAAAAGAAGAATCTTAAGTGTGAAGGCTTAAGTGTGAAGGGTACCTATATAGG
The DNA here is from genome assembly GCA_018398815.1 of Conus ventricosus. Classification (NCBI taxonomy): domain Eukaryota; kingdom Metazoa; phylum Mollusca; class Gastropoda; order Neogastropoda; family Conidae; genus Conus; species Conus ventricosus. The sequence goes on from JAFLJL010015579.1 coordinate 38,538, forward strand.
AGATTAGCATGATGAAATAAAACATACCAGACACAGAATCATCGAACCGGTGTAATGGGGCAAAGAGGTAACACTCACCTAAATGAGAAAACAAAGTAAGCATTAACACTTTTTTGTTTGTCTGTTTGTTTTTTTAAGTTAATGATACGAAAATAGTGTTAAGCTTCTTGTTATCATATCAAAGTACACGGGAAAAAAATGAATCAGAAATAA
>JAFLJL010015580.1:6986-33357 GCA_018398815.1 Conus ventricosus
ACCCCAGTCAAATCACCATGCCATCCACCCCAAACCCGAAGCAGAGCCAAATGTCGCCAAACACACCTGACAGACACATTCACTACCACTCCTCGTACAGCCCCTGCCCCCTCTAGTAGCTAGGAATTCGGCCCTGCCTGTATTTCAAATCACCCCACGGCTCAACAATCTGGCATTTTAAAAGATGCCAAAACATTACGGTTCTTAACTTACAATGTGGAAGGTATGTCAACAATATATGATCATGAGGTTCGCTCTTTTGTGTCTGTTTATGATTTCATTCTTTTCGTTGAAACTTTTTCAGTTTCCTTCCCATGTCACTTGTTTCCTTATCATGATGTATATATTTCTCCTGGTATTCAAGTTTCTGATTCCGTTACCGCTAGACTGTCCGGTGAATTGCACTTCTTGTAAAGAAAAAGCTGACTAGATTTATTACACATGTCACAATTGAATATGAACAACTGCTTGGTTCTCAAGATATCGAAACTACTAACGGTTTTTATTCTGACTGTTTCTTGATTGGTTTGTATATCCCACCTTCAAATAGTGTTTATTATGCTGAAAACTGAAATTGATAATGGTTTATGTTTTTTGGATAACTGTATCGCTGATTTATTTGAAGAATATGGTGAACTACCTCTCATTGTTTTTGGAGATTTGAATGCCAAACAGGCAATGGTAGTGTTTCGAATTTTCCATAGACGACTTTATTGGTGAAAATACAGAGGATTCAAAGCTGTGTACAAGATTTCGTAGGGAGTCAAAGGATGGTGTTACAAATGAATTTGGTAAATATTTACTTCAAATATGTGAACAATATAACCTGATTATCATGAACGGACTTGTTTTGGGTGATGAGGGGGGAAACTTCACTTACATTGCCTATAATGGATGTAGTGTTATTGATTACTTTATTGTATCTGAATGTATGTTTCATGCGGGTTCATATTTAAACGTTATTCCCAGAACTGACTCAAAACATATGCCTGTAGAGATGTTTCTTGAAGTACCTAAGGCCATTGAACTGAAACCCACCTCGACCCATTCTACGACAAGTAAAGTTATTAAGTTTGTGTGGAATAATGAAAAGAAAAATGATTATTGTGCAATGTTTAATGATAATGATGTTACGAAACTAATTCAAGATGCTAGTAATTTAATAGATCTTGATATTGATGCCTCATTAGCCTCATTCATTGGTGGTCTCAAGATGGCTGGAAAAAGTATGTTAAAGACATTTAGGGTAGATAGTTTCAGACAAAAGCCATGGTTTGACAGAGTATGTGCAGAAAAAAGACGTGAAGTACGTAAAGCTTTACGAACATTTCACAGAGTTTGCAACAGTATTGTAAAAAATGATGTTGACAATGATAGTAAAAAGCTACAAATGATATATTACAGATATATGTATGTGATTTCAAGGAGACAGTATAAAAATCTGCTTAGCGCTAAGAGATCCGAACATAAACACTCAATTCTAGATACCCTTGTGAATAGTAGTGGCGATCCTAAACGTTTTTGGGGAACTGTTAAATCTGTTCTTATATCTAAAGAATTAAAGCATAATTCGATCACTTCTGGTGAATGGTTTGATCATTTCAAGATGGTTTTTAATAGTGATCTATCTAACGATACTGATTTACCAGATTTTGAAGAAACGTTTCAAACTAACTTGCCTGTAGACACAAACTTGGACTGTGCTCCACTAGACAGAGCGATAGAGCAATGGGAAATTGAGGATGCTATAAAAGCTTTGAAATATGGAAAAGCATCTGGTCCCGATGGATTAAGTGGTGAATTTTATAAAAACTCATCTCAAGAAGTCATTCCATTTTTAATTCAATACTTCAATAAACTGTTTGATTCTGGTAGTTTTCCTAAAAGTTGGTGTCAGTCTATCATTCTGCCTGTGTATAAAAGGGTGATCCTGATTGTCCTGACAATTACAGGGGTATTTCCTTGCTAGATATTGGAGGTAAGTTGTACAGTTATATCCTTAATAAAAGACTTACTGAATGGGTCGAAGATAATGATTTAATTGATTCATCTCAAGCTGGTTTTAGACGAAATCATAGTGCAATTGATCACATGTTTACCCTTCTGGCACTAATTCAAAAGCAGTTACTCAATCGGAGCAAGCTATACGTTGCCTTTATTGATTTCAAAAAGGCCTTTGACTTAGTTAACAGACAGTACCTTTGGATGATATTAAAGAAGAAAGGAATCAGAGGTAAAATGTACAAAGCTGTCAAAGCCATGTATGAAACTGTCAAAGCTAGTGTAAAAGTGAACAACCAGTGCACTGAACCATTCTTCTGTCCTCGTGGCCTGAGACAAGGAGACAACTGCAGTCCAGTTTTATTCTCGCTATTTATTAATGAACTTGCAATTGATGTAACCCGTAATGGTAAACACGGTGTGAAGCTATCCCCAGATTTAATGGAAATTTTGATACTACTTTTTGCTGATGATGTTCTGTTACTATCTTTCTCGGTTATTGGTCTGCAACGACAGCTGAATATTTTGAGGATGCCTCGCATAGAATGAATTTATCAGTTAATTTTTGATAAAACTAAAGTGGTCGTCTTTCGCAAAGGCGGTTACATTGCAGCGAGAGAAAAATGGTTCTTTGGTAGCAATAAGCTAGAAGTGGTCAATCAGTATAAATACCTTGGTATCATTTTTTCTCCTTCCCTCTCTTTCTCCTACGCTATGGAAGATAGAGCTGCGAAAGCAAAGAGAGGAGTTGTATGTATCTTAAAACTGTTGTGGTCCCTCGGTGAAAAGCATCCAAAAGTGTTCTTTAAATTATTTGATTGTCAAATCCTACCAATGCTAACTTACGGCTCTGAAGTTTGGGGATTGATTGCAAATCAGAATTTGATTGAAAAAGTACACCTCTTTGCGTTGAAAAGATTGCTAAATGTTAGCGTTAAGACACCTAATGTCCTGGTCTATGGTGAATGTGGTAGATATCCTCTTTATGTTCATACTTATACAAGATGTGTTAAATATTGGTTGAAACTTTTGAGAATGTCTGATGAGCGTCTGCCTTTAAAATCTTATAAAATGCTATTAGCTCTTCACTATAACAATCAGAACAATTGGGTTTCTACCGTATGCTTTACTTTATACAAATATGGATTCGGACATGTATGGGAACACCAAGGTGTTCAAAATATTCATCTTTTTCTCAGAGAATTCAAGCAAAGACTAATCGATTGTTTCATTCAAGGATGGGAGGCTCAGTTGAGAGATAAAAGTCGGTATACATTTTATGCATCTTTCAAACTATCGTTTGGTACATCTCAATACTTATTCGACCTAAAAACAGTGGGTACTGAAAAAGACCTTAATCAGATTTAGATTAGGTGTTTCCAGCATTACGAACGCATCGGTACCGATACTCTAATAATGTCTCCACTAACTGTCCATTTTGTGAGAGTGTCCCAGAAAGTGAACTTCATTTATATGCGTCTGTCCCAAATACTCAAATGTTAGAGAAAAATACATTCCCTGTAAGTATTACAATTACCCTTCTTCTTTCAGGTTATCGTTACTGATGTGTGACACTAAATGTATGTGCAGACTGGCTGCATATCTAACTGATGCATTTAAAATCCGTAATCTTGCTATTTCGTCTGCAGGTTAGTATGGATGTTAATCATATTTATTTGCAATATAGTATCTTGACATGATTTCCCTTTGTACCCCCTCCCCTTGACATGGGCAGAAGGCCTGGCTCATTAAACTTTGTCATTGTCATTGTCATTGTCCTCTCTCTCTCTCTCTCTCTTGACGTGTGTGCGTGCGTGCGCGCGCTTGTGTGTGTGTGTGTGTGTGTGTGTGTGTGTGTGTGTGCGTGCGTGCGTGCGTGCGTGCGTGCGTGCGTGCGTGCGTGCGTGCGTGTGTGTGTGTGTGTGTGTGTGTGTGTGTGTGTGTGTGTGTGTGTGTGTGTGTGCTTTTTTTCAAAATGTGGCTTCCATCCATATTCAATATGTTTGGTCAACCCAATTGTCGGTCTTTTACGAATAAACCCCGAAGCCTGCCATCTCGATCATGTCGCTTATTTCATTAAAACTATATTTTGCGGCCTTTGTGTTTTATCTGTTCACGCAGGCAATATTACTTCGCCCATCCTTTATCTAAATGCTAGACTGTAAGTTTCACTTCTAAACATAATCAGTTACTCTTAAATGTTTTAACTTTGATCTTCGATCGGATTCTCTTCTCTGTTAAGATTTGATCTTTTCAGGGCAAATGACCTCATAGTGCTCGTTTCTTTCACTATTTAACATACGATATAATTTTTATTAATCCACTTGAAGATGTTAGATCAGTTTGTGGTTAGTCAACAAAAATATGCACACATGTTAAATTTTTTAGTTCTCTCTCAATTCTTCTCAACCTAAAAACGGCTTTAATAACTACTAGCTTGATTGCTTCGTAGTATTTTATTTGTTATATATACATGCCAAGTCAACATTTTTTTCTTTCCCTAAATCGGCATTAATTATGTGTGCCGGCTTGACTGCTTCGCGCCCTTTTATGTATTCTACGTTTAATCAGTTATTTACCCACACTAGTTGTTCTATTAAAGTAAATGTGCAGGTACGGTATCTGTTCTTCCATCTCTCATCTACGTATTGAACTCGGTTTGTTTCATTGTCAAATTGTCGCATAGTTTCTTTCTTTGCGCGTGTCACAGTCTTAAACGGAGCCAGTCAGTTGTGATCTTTTTGGGTTCGAACTTCTCTACTCGTCAGTCTGCACTTCGGAAGTCGTCGCCCTCCATTAACTATTGTAAGCGTGTTTATTTCTTACTCGTCTTCATTAAGGTTTTACGAAAAACTTGTTAAGACTTTTTCATCATTTAGCTTGTGTTTTAAGTCAAGTCAAAATTTTATTTTGAGATGATACATTGATAAGCAGTTTCTGCTTTTTTCCCCCCACAAAGCCATCTGCAGAATTAAACAAAATGAATACTGTGAAGATAGAAAAAAAAAGTAGTAAGGAAACACGGAATGATTATAAGTTTTTCAGCAATTTATTTCCTCTCTGCACTTTCTTTTGTTTTATTTTTCTACACTTCGCTGGCTTTGGGGGTGCTGTTGGATTCTGTTTTTGAGCCCTTGGTGGTGAGAATGCCACAGAATTATTGACTGTGGTAGGCCTATAGCTCAATTTGATGCCAAAGAAGCACAGACTTATAAAAGGCGTGTCTCGCTGACGAGTCCGATTAAGCAAACGAACCACAAGAAGATCTGCTGACATCAGTTAAAGAAAGAAAGAAAAAAAAAAAAAAAAAAAAAACGGGACATATGCATGGCCATATAACAAGATCAAACTGTCTCGTTAAAGCAAATCTTCAATGGAACTGTTGAATGAGGGACATGAAGGAAAAGTCGTCAGAAACGAAAACTACAGTCGCAGGATAGACATGGAAATCACGCTGAAACCCAGCCGTGGCGCACAACCGACCGGACAGCAGGAACCTGGTTCACTGTTCTTCAGTGTGGCACCTCAGCGTTATGGGAGGAAGTCCAAACACTGAAAATATCATTTCAGTCATAATTATGATTCATCTTGCACATTATCCGACAGCAGTTAGACCAGGGACTGAGAAAGCAGCAGGCGCGTATAGAATGGAACTTTGCACGAAAAAAAAAAGAAGCAAAACACCATCACACAGTAACTACCATAATTCTGAATGGACAGAGAAATTGGGCAGTTATAGATATCTTGCAAACATATGCACTCATACGCGCACGCGTACACGCATAGACCCATATCAGGCATACATATATATATATATATACACATTTGTGTATGCACATGCGCGCACATGCGTGAATGCAGACACGCTCACACAAGCCCACAGATCACGCACGCATGCACACATGTGCGCACACACACGCACGTGCATACGCACACTGCATACATTGGCTCACACACATTGGCCAGTGCCTACTTGTCCCACACACACACACACACACACACACACACACACACACACACACACACACACACACACACACACGCACACACACACACACACACACAGGCAAGCACACACCTGCTATTATAATAGCGGTGCAGGCAAGAGATACTTTCATTGCCTTTGCGTATCGACTCCTACTTTGAGCCCCTGCAGAATTTAAAGTGTAGGCTTATAATTATTCTCTGCAGGGCACATTAAAAGAAAAGAAAAAAGAGCTTTAAACTGATCAGATATCATAGAAGGCACGACTTATTTGTCGCCGCTTCACGTCCGTCTATAATTCCTTCCCCCTCGTACACTACGACTATGTCGTGTGCTGCTTTACTACTTATTTGATCAGATGTTCTTCAACATGTTGAAATGTTCCAGTTTTATGGGAATTCACTTCTAAATATTTGTATGTAGCCACTCTTTCAGTGTATCATCTCAGCGGGAGAAAAGTAGCGATATGTTTGGATCCGTTTTTGTATATAATTATGACGACTTCAGTTTTATTTATATTGATGGTATGATCCACAGCTTGCAATATTCATGTAACTGGTTCAGTTGCTCTTATGATACTGATTTGGGTACCTGAGTGCGTGCGTGCGTGCATGTGCTTGTGTGTGTGTGTGTGTGTGTGTGTGTGTGTGTGTGTGTGTGTGTGTGTGTGTGTGTGTGTGTCTGTGTGCGCGTGTGCGTGTGCGTGTGCGCGTGTGCGTGTGCGTGTGTGATAGTCGAGAGGGCAGAATGGATGGCGTTAAACGTAAGAAAAAGTTACTAGCACTTACGGTAGTAAATTAAAAGTAAGAGTACTTTTGTATTCCTCATTGCAACAGATACAAATAGCATAGTGTCCCTGTATAAATTGTTTGGACTTACAGTAGTAAATTAAAAGGGAGAGTACTTTTGTATGACTTATTGCAACAGATGCAAATAGCATAGTGTCCCTGTATAAATTGTTCGGACCAAAGACTGTACGCCCTACGGAAAGACGGTTCACTCGCTGAGCGGTTACTCTGTCCGCAGTATTAGCTACAGTGAAGCCGGTTGAGCGCCGCGCCGCGAGCAGGCTCTGGCTGCCACTCCCACTTTACCGGTGCATAACACAGCCGACTGGCAGATCAGGAAGTGATGGAACACAATGTTTTACAAGTTTCGTGTTCTCTCTGTCTCATCTGTCTATGTGTGTGTGTATGTTTGTGTGTGTGTGTGTGTGTGTGTGTATGTGTGTGTGTGTGTATGTGTGTGTGTGGTGTGTGTGTGTGTGTGTTGTTTTGTGTGTGTGTGTGTGTGTGTGTGTGTGTGTGTGTGTGTGCGTGCGTGCGTGCGTGCGTGCGTGCGTGCGTGCGTGCGTGCGTGCGTGCGTGTGTGTGTGTGTGTGTGGACTTTATCGTCATCTTATTTCTTCTTTTTTTTTGTTTACATCACTCTGTGTCGTCATCTTATTTCTTCTTTTTTGTTTTGTTTACATCACTCTGTCTTGTATTTCAGAGAGAAAGAGAGTGCAGGGGGTGGGAGGGGGGGGGTCTTCTCCTATCTTTGTTTGGTATTGTTTTGCATTCTTTACATGGGATATTTTGTCTGTAAGAAGTTGGTACTGCACTCCAAATCAGTCGACAGTTCTTGCGGGTGTGGTCCATGAACTGATTGGCTTCAAAATGCTCAGAGCAAATACAGCAGTTTGCATGAAGGTACGCAGCTGGTTTGCCCACAAGATCTTCACGCCTACAGTTCTGAACCCACGTCTTGCATCTGCAAAGAACACAAAAAGAATGTTGAAACTTGGTTCAATATAGAATAGAAACTGTTTTTTAACGCCAGTCTGTAGACGTTCTCTCAGTGTGTGCATATGTGCGCCGTGTGAGCACATGGTCACTTGCTTATGCACATGCGTATCATCTTCATACAAGTGTTGTGTGTGTGTGTGTGTGTGTGTGTGTGTGTGTGTGTGTGTGTGTGTGTGTGTGCGTGCGTGCGTGCGTGCGTGCGTGCGTGCGTGTGTGTGCAAGCACCTATAAGTGTGTGTATGTGAGCGCTAGTAGTATCCTATGCATTTTTACTCTCTCTCTCTCTCTCTCTCTCTCTCTCTCTCTCTCTCTCTCTCTCACACACACACACACACACACACACACACACACACACACACACACACACACACACACACACACACACACACATGCGCGCGTGCATGTACGCTCTCTCTCTCTGCTTCTGCATGACAACATCGCGGGAGCAATTTCCTCGCTCACGCAGCTGAACTGACTCTCTCTCTTTCTCTCTCTCTCTCTCTCTCTCTCTCTCTCTCTCTCTCTCTCTCTCTCTCTCTCTCTCTCTCTCTTAATTAAAACAACGTATTCAGGAAATGTAACACAGAAAATGATCTCACCTTTCTTCGTCTTTTGGAAAAGAAAAACACCGGAACCCCTTCTTCCGAGAATTATGACAGTTCGGCGCAGCGCACCAGTTGCCTCCTGCCTTACTCGCCATGTTGGACACGCGTGGAAAGATAGCATGTCAGGGTGGGAGTGGCAGCATGGAATGTGCCAGCCATCTGGCTTCACTTTTCCGCGGAGTGAACCATCTTTCCGTAGGGCGAACTATCTTTCACGTCCGTCTATAATTCCTTCCCCCTCGTACACTACGACTATGTCGTGTGCTGCTTTACTACTTATTTGATCAGATGTTCTTCAACATGTTGAAATGTTCCAGTTTTATGGGAATTCACTTCTAAATATTTGTATGTAGCCACTCTTTCAGTGTATCATCTCAGCGGGAGAAAAGTAGCGATATGTTTGGATCCGTTTTTGTATATAATTATGACGACTTCAGTTTTATTTATATTGATGGTATGATCCACAGCTTGCAATATTCATGTAACTGGTTCAGTTGCTCTTATGATACTGATTTGGGTACCTGAGTGCGTGCGTGCGTGCATGTGCTTGTGTGTGTGTGTGTGTGTGTGTGTGTGTGTGTGTGTGTGTGTGTGTGTGTGTGTGTGTGTGTGTGTGTGTGTGTGTGTGTGTGTGTCTGTGTGCGCGTGTGCGTGTGCGTGTGCGCGTGTGCGTGTGCGTGTGTGATAGTCGAGAGGGCAGAATGGATGGCGTTAAACGTAAGAAAAAGTTACTAGCACTTACGGTAGTAAATTAAAAGTAAGAGTACTTTTGTATTCCTCATTGCAACAGATACAAATAGCATAGTGTCCCTGTATAAATTGTTTGGACTTACAGTAGTAAATTAAAAGGGAGAGTACTTTTGTATGACTTATTGCAACAGATGCAAATAGCATAGTGTCCCTGTATAAATTGTTCGGACTACGAAAATCTAAGGAAGGGTTCAGCCTCACGGTCAAATTCGTTGCTCGGTCAAATCCGTTGCTGGTATACCATCTTAGCCAAAAATGACGTTGCTGGTATACCATCTTAACAAAAAATGACATCGTAAAGTGTAGTCGCAAATGGTCATGGCAAAACTCCACAGTTTCAACTAAGGCGACTACAACTACTACTACCACCACCACTACTGCTGCTACTACTACTACTCATCATCATCCAATTGACGGCCCCAATCAACAAGCTGATTATTATGCCGTACTACTACTACTACTACTACTACTACTACTACTAGATTTTTGTTGGTCACTGTGCCGGCTCAGTATTTGCATTGAATTTCCCCAAGCAATGAATTTGACTGAAGTTGCAGTCAAATTCGTTGAAGTGGAATATCATGACCACTACTACATCGACTACATTGCTGCAACTACTACTACTACTTTAACATTTCGTTTGTTGTTTTTTTCTTATTCTAGGGCTCCATTGTGCGATTTTCTACACTTGGGAATGAGACTGACAAGCGTACGATAGTCATTTGCAACGAATTTGACTAATCAAAAGCCAGTCAAATTGGTTGCAGCTGAAAATCATGACTACTACTACTACTACAAGTACTTCTACCACTACTACTACTACTACTACTACTACTACTACTACTTTTACTACTACTATTACTACTAGATTGTTGTTGGTCATTGTGCCGGCTCAGTATTTGCATTGAATTTGTCCAAGCAATGAACTTGATTGAAGCTGCAGTCAAATTCGTTGCAGCGGAAAATCATGACCACTACTACGTCGACTACATTGCTGCAACTACTACTACTACTTTAACATTTCGTTTTCTTTTCTTTTTTTCTTATTCTAGGGCTCCATTGTGCGATTTTCTACTGCAAATACTGAGCCGGCACAATAACCCACAAAAATCTAGTAGTAGTAGTTGTAGTAGTAGTAGTAGTAGTAGTAGCAGTAGTGGTGGTGGTGGTAGTAATAGTTGTAGTCGCCTTAGTTGAAACTGTGGAGTTTTGCCATGACCATTAGCGACTACACGTTACGATGTCATTTTTTTTTTTTGTTTAGTTGGTATACCAGCAACGTCATTTTTGGCAACGGATTTGACCGAGCAACGAATTTGACGGCGACACTCCCATTTCGAAGTTTCATGAACTAACTTAAAATCAAAGTACAGAAGCTGTCATATGTCGGTTCAGTTCTGTGGCTTCATCTATCACACAGTCAACAGATAACACTGTCCTGGGCAGTTTCTGATATGTGACTGTACCAGCCTATTGTCAGTACAGTCACAGTCTAACAGTACTTGTGAGTGTCAGTAATCGGGAAAATAGCTTTATACTTCATAGGGACAAAATATTCGGCGACATAAACTGAACAATTACGACAAAACAAGAAATAGTGATGTGTATATACTAATGAGCTACCGTAAAATACTGATAAACCATAGTAATTTAACACAAAATAATTTTAAAAGAAAACAAACCTCATTTGCTCACAGAACGGCACAGATATGGAGTACACGTCCTGGTATGCACCAATTACTACAATATTAAGAAATCTTCCGTACAGTGACACAAAATACCATGCATTGTGTTTTTCTTGATTTAATATTTAACACAAATCAGTGAGCGCAAAGCACAACCTCACAGTTTCAATTTCATCATGGAGCTGTCACTGGGTGCATACTAGTCCATATGTTGCACCACATCCACTAAGTTTTTAACCACAGTGTGCATGATTTAAAGTTGATGGATAAATCAATTAATGGCTAAGATCAGATAATTTAAGCAGAGAGTTATGACTTGGCAGATATCTGACCTACGTATTAGCCGAGCATGCTGGTCAGACTTTGGATACCTCCTAACGTTGACTGTGCCATTATCATCATTGTATGTGTGTGTGGTGAGTGTACACGGTTGGGTGTATATATGTGCGTGCATGGGTGTGTGGGCACAGGCCCATGTGTGTGTTTGTGTGTAGGGTGTGTGTGAGCATGTGTTTGTGGATGCATGTGCAAGCGCATATGTGTTTGTGTGTATGTGCAGATGCGCATGTGTGTGATCTGTGGGATTGTCTGAGTATGCTCCTGCATGCACTTATCTGCGCATGTATGTGTACATATATGTATACACGCGCTGGTGACCTACTCGTTTTTGAGTGAACCAGTATTTTAGGAAGAAGATATGTGTGTGCCTGAGCATATGGGCTTAAACACATAGGTGTGTGCGTGTGTGTGTGCGCATGGGCCTCTATGCATGTGTGTGTCCATTCTGAGTCTGACACAGACGTGTGGGGTTAACAATATTGAAGGGGACTCGAGAAAGGCCACCAGACCTCAGATGTATGGCCAGTCCCCACATGCTATTCATATTACTAGTACTCCCATCTTTACTTCATTATTGCTTGTGATGGCACATCTTTGCTAATAAGCTACTGAAGTTAGGGTTTTGTGGCACATATCTGTCATATTTGTGCATTATTTTATTAACACTGTAACAGCATTTTAGCTACTCAACAATATGTTGTATCAGCTTTTGTCAGTAAAGTATTTCCATTGGTCAGTAAGATTTTTGGTGTTAGTTGTTAATGTTGTGAGCTTGTTTAGTATTTTTAGGTAGTTTACTCCGTATAGGTGTAATTCTGTTAGTAAATGAAAACTTTCTTCTATTAGTACGACTATATTCAATAAATTCTTTGTGTGCACTGGTAATATTTCGAACTTGATAATTTGAAGACCATATGTACAATCAAGTCATCAATACATTTGAAAGTCTTGATGGTTTTGGATTTAAAAAAAAACAAACTTCTAATTATTCTAGCCTTTAACATGAGTAATTTCCAATACTCCCATCTTTCTCTGTATAGATTTAATTATAGAATTATATGTAAAATTTTGTTGCCCTATTTTGTACCTTCTCAATCAAGGCTGGCTAAAATAGACTACCTCTTCAAATATGGAAACCAGATAGCATGATCCTTACTTAAGATGTGCTCTTACAAGTCTCTTATGCAAATTCAGAAACATGCCCGTGTCTATGAATGACAAGACTCTCATTATATCAATCTTTTTATTTGATTTAGAGTGTGTGTGTGTGTGTGGTGTGTGTGTGTGTGTGTGTGTGTGTGTGTGTGTGTGTGTGTGTGTGTGTGTGTGTGTGACTTTGTATAGCGTGTGTGCAGCATGTGTGTGTGTGTGTGTGTGTGTGTGTGTGTGTGTGTGTGTGTGTGAGTGTGTGTGTGTGTGTGTGTGTATGTGTGTGTGTGTGTGTGTGTGGGGGGGGGGGGTGCGTGTGTGTGAGTGTGTGTGTGTGAGTGTGTGTGTGTGTGTGTTTGTATGAGCCTGCATGCGCACCTAGCCTTATATATATATATATATACTATATATATATATATTATATATATATATATATATATATATATATATATATATATATATATATATATATATATATATATATAATATTTATATATATTTGTTAAAAGGTAAGGTTTAAAACTATCTACAGCGCTGTTTCATGCAATGCAATCATCAGGATGTGGTGGGTCTGTGCTGCCGGTGTTTTATAACTGCTTGTGTTGTCTGTCATCACGTTGCTGTCTGTGTTTTTCGTGTGTTTCTGGTTCTTGTTCACTGATAGGAATTTCCACTTGTGCCTGCAGTTGTTAACCATTTCTATCCTAGTATTTAAAGTTGCCAGTTGTGGTTTGCATAGTATTATGTACTTTTCTGTTGAGCATAGGTTACATCTTTTTGAAATGTTGTTGTATGGTGCTGCTCTTTCTATGATTTTCCAGGATATATTGTAGTCTATCTTTTTCTCTTTGAGCTTCCAGATGTATTTACTTAATTCTGTTTGGTTTTTGTATCTTTCTTTGTTAAATGACTGTTTGTGGTTTGCATATCTAGTTTTAAATTGGTTTTCAGTATACCTATATATGTTTCTTCTGCGTTCTCTGATGTTACAGTGGCTTGGTACACAATGCTGTTGTAGAGGCATTTGTTGCTCAGAGGGCACTGTTCTTTCTTGATACAGTTGCAGGATTTCCTTTCATCACCCTCGTTTTTCGCTGTACTGCTTTTCATTTTGTTGGTTGAATCAATGATGTTTTTAAGGTTGGGCATACATGAGTATGATAATTTGATGCTGTTTTTGTTGAATATCTTGGATAATTTGTGCTCTTTTGGGAATGATGATGTTAGGATTCTAAAGAATTCTTTCCTATATTTGTTTTCACTCTTCCGTCATATGGGGGGTTGTACCATATGATCTTTCTTTTCCCTGTTCTTCTTGTGTCTGCTCATGTCACTATCTGGGTCATATTGTAGTTTGTAGTTGTAGCCACTTTTGTGTAACGCTTCTTGATATTCAGCTGCAGCGTTATTGGATGCTGTTTCATTGCATGACAGGTTAGATAATCTCTTATTTATGCCTCTGGGTATTGTTTTTAGTATGGAAGGTGGATGGTTACTTTTGATATTTACATAGACAGGTGTATCATTTGTTTTTTTGTATGGTTTATATATGTGCTGGTTGAGGTCAAACGTTATATCTAGGTAGTTCACTATCTTTTTATTTGCTTCTATAGTGATTTTTAGATTTTGGTTTTGGAAGATTTTACACAGTTCTTTTTTCTTATTTTCAATGTTTCTAGGGTTGTCGTTCAGCGCAGCGAGGCCGTCATCCCTGTACAGTCCGACTTGTTTTCCAAGTGTTTTTTGAATGTTAGATTTGTATGAATAGTCCAACAAGTTCGCAAGTTTCGGCACCATCATACGATCCCATTGTGACATCAAAAGTTGAATTCTTGTTTGCGCTCTTGGTCCAGATTTCATTTTTGCTGTGTAGTAGAGTTTTCTTTGTATGGAAAATGATTTCCATTTCTGACCCTGATATTTCAGTGTATTTGCTGGCAAATTTTATAGCTTTGGTGAGCAGAATCTTCATCTATAGATGTGTAGAAGTCTACTATATCAAATGTTATAAAAAAATGTATTATCTTGCTTGTTGAGTTTCTTGAACCATTGTATGGCTTCGTATGTGTTTTTCCAGAGGTTGAGTTCAGTGTTCTCTCTTATGTTTTTTATGGCTTTTTTAAGATTTTTTTGCTGATTTTTCCTAATTCAGATTTGGATGGGTTTATCAATCTGCATGTTGGGTTATTCAGGAAGTTGGGTTTGTGGTCTTTAAGTGTTATGAAAGCTTCTCTTGCTGCTGTTGTCTCCACTCTATCGCTTAAGTCCATTTGGTGCACAAGCTCCTTTTCTTTTTTTCTAATGTACTCGTATGTAGTTTTATCAGCTTTTTTGTAATTTTTTTGGATGTTTTTGTCGAGAAGCTGTGAGTACTCTTTAGTTTCCATTTTGTAGAAGTTGCTGGTTTTGTCTGCTTTCACAAATACTTTTTTGTCATTTTGGATTTGTTTGATTTCATTTTTTAACGATGTTTGGAATTCATTGTTTGAAATTTTTTGAATTCTATATTGGCTATCATCCTTTTCATTTTATCCTCAAATGTCTTCATGTCTTCGATGGCTGGTGGAGCTCGCCATGTTTTGAAGTCATATGTGTTTTTATCTTCTCTCTTGGCATATATATGGATGTAGGCACATTGTACTCAATGCACATTAGACCTTTGTCACGTTGCACTGTGGGCATGTTTGGCTGACCACACTCAGTCCAGTTCCATTCAGGTGGGAAAGTGAGACAGGAAATCTTTCTTGCGTTGTTAGAATGTAGACATGCATCACACAGGGAAAGCCTAGGGTTGTTGAAGGCAAGTGTAGTCAGCTTCATGGTCTTCTTTTGTGTAGCTAACCAACTTCAGTTGTAGGCTGAAGATACAGTGTCAGTTCTTCTGCACTAAGGGGCTGAAATCCTCTGTTGTTCATGGGGCTGAAGGTTTGAATCGCTGCCTGACTGTTTTTGGTCCCCAGGGGATTTATCCCTCAGAGCTGGCATTGGTTCCAACTCTGATTTCAGAAAATATTCTCTGGAAGAGACTGTAAACCAAAGTCTTGTGCATGAATGTCTGCTTAAAAGCGGCTGGGCTATAAGCAACATTATCTTATCTTATCTTATCTGCTTAAAAGATTTTGCACACTTGTTAACTCTCATTACACCTTTCGGAAGAATAGGCCATTGTGTGCTGTGGAGATGGAATAGTAATACAAACATAAACACATGCACAATGATGCGGCAGACTCTTCAAAGTTATGGAGTTGGCTGCCCTTCAAAAATTAAATAGAAGATATATGGCGTCTGTAAAAGAGTACTAGTAGGGTCCATAAGCTGTTGTGCCTGCAGGCCAAAGACTGTTATTAAAGGGGTCATTGCAGTTACGCCAGATATAAAAAACTAAAATGTACAGGATTAGACTCAGGTAAGGAGACTCCCTGATACTAACCCCTAACAAAGGCCCCAGAATCAGTCTGGAATTCAGCCAGGACAACCTGGCGCCGCACCAGTATGAACTTAGTTTTAAGTGGGTGTGACAAAGGAAAACATGACTGGAGGAATGTGAGAGGAAGTTAAGGTTTAAGAGTGTGCATTCAACAAATAGGGAAAGGGGAAAGATGGTGGGAGAGGAGGGAGAAAGAGTGGAAAAGAATATATATATACCAGTGATGCCATCTTGGACTGGACAGACTCCAAGGGTGTTGCTATGATGAACTCAGAAGGTAGGCTCTACCACTCTGTGTGTGTGGAGGGGGAGGGTGGGTGGGTGAAGCTCTTCTCTATGTGTTCAAGCCTGGTCTAGATTTGGATTAAAATGTTGAAAGCGAGCATTATTGATCATATTATTGATGATAAATCTGAGGGAGAGCACATGCACAAAAAGGGGAAAAAAAACATATTTTAAACACCTGATACACTAAAATGTCCCCTTCCCCAATACTTTCTGGTATGACCCAGCTGCTGTTTTTTTTTCTGTTTTTTTTTTTCACCTTCATATTTCTGGTGATGGAAGAAAGTGTGTAAGAAAGGGGTGATTGGGTGCAGTGTTAAGAAGGTCAGGCAATTATCTAACAGGGAATCTTTAAGGCGAGTTTCATTCTTAAAATAGTGATATAACACATCTATTTGTTTTAAGAAGTGATGAGTCTGAGAAAGTGACCCTATTAACTTACAACGTGTATTTGATATGTTACACACACACACACACACACACACACACACACACACACACACACACACACACACACACACACACACAGCACTCACATGCATGCACACACACACACACACACACACACACACACACACACACACACACACACCACACCACACGCACACACACACACACACACACACACACACACACACACACACACACATAAACATAATAAACATATAGATGGATAAATAGATAGATGTATCAGTGATGTCAAGGCTCATTGCAGACAGTAGTGAAAGTCATGAAAATGAAGCTTCAGAAGCTTTAATGCTGTGAATACATGAAAATAAAATGCAAGATTTTCCCTTTCGTTGGACATTGATGCTAGGTGTCTGACTCTCTTACTGAACAAATTCAAAAGGTCTGGTAGTCAGACTGACTACACAAATACACACATGATGCTTTTGCAGAGTAGTATGCAGGCACATTCATTCCACAGATTGTCAGCACAGTCTACATATACTGATCAGCTTGCAGTCTCTCAGTTCTCTGTGTACATATATATATTTGTGAGTGTTTTAGGGAGGTGGGATTTTTTTACCTGTTATATTAATGGGTTGGGTTTTTTTTTTTTGTCATTGGAAAAAAAATCACATTTATTAGAAGTGTGAACAGATTTTAGTTTTATCTTTACAATTACAAAAGAAAAATAAAGTAGCTATCTCTAGAAACTTTTTATTGGAAATTAATATTCCATTTTGTGTTATGGCTGAAATACAGATCTCAAACTATACACTCAATACATGTTCACCGCCCATATCATTTTGATGTAACCAAGCATGTCATGAGATAAGTGCATGATTTTTGAGTGCTCATTTAATCATGCACATGAATATTTTTCATTGAAGCATTTCGTTTTAGTTAATTTTCTGTTGGGGATTGGTTGCAGGTTGAAGGAAACAATGATACGTGGAAAACCAAGGGTGGTGGAAGTCACACCAGACAGAAAAAAGTGCTGGATTCATTTCCCTGACCTGTCATTTAATGACTTTGGTTGTGAAGGTGAGCTTTTTTACTGTACATATAGGGGTGCCATTTTTCAAGCCTAGGCTGGAAATCTGGCATGTTAAAAATCTGAAAGCCACCATTTAGGCTGAACAAATTATTGTGGTGTTCACTTCACGCCTGTGGAGAATTCCCTCTGGCCTTTTTGACAAGAAATCTGGCATATACAAAATCTGCAAATTTCCTTTGAAGGTAGCCATATATAGTTGGCTAATTGATTAATCACAATCTTTTCAAGGGCCTGTTTTTGTCAGCTTAGTTTATGATCAATTGATTAGGATGCAGCTCAGACGGGTCAACATCTGATTTCATCTTGATCAGGACCATCTCTTCTTTCACGATTTCTGTTCTGCACATCATAGATTGGTATCCCAGTACTGAGCGAGACTGAAGATGTCTGACCAGTTAAGTTGAGCAAGAAAAACAAGGGGAAGTGGCCTTGGCTTGACGAAGAAATAAAGAACAAAAATGGATAAAGAGAGATCAAACCAGCCCCCACCCCACCCCGCCCCACCCTCCTCAACCCCACCTTTGCAAACATTTTGAGCATCTCCCCCCCCCCCACATCAACACATGCACACACACACACACACACATACAAACACACACACACACACACACACCACACACACACACACACACACACACACACACACACACACACACACACACACACACACATTGTTTTTAAGGGTATGACTCAAAAGAAGGACAAAGGACTTTTGTTTGTTTTTATCTTTTTTCCCCAAATTTTTGTCAAGCTTGTATTTAATTTGTTCACCTTCAGTTCAACTTTTATGCTTTTTTATGCTTTTCTTTGACTTGATCACACGATGCTAGGTCTTTTGTTTTTCCCAGAACATCAACCATAAAACATGAACACAGTCAATGACTCTCAAGATCTCATTCAGTTTCAGTGTTGCTTGGAAAATCTTTGCAGTTGAAGTGATTTTGAAGCAGAGACACTTGAAAGAAAAGAAGCTGGATGGGGTTACATTGTTTGTAAGTTTGGCAAACTCCATGTAATGGGGCATTTTCCTAAAACTTTGTCCTAGCATCGAATTTGCTGAAGACTATAGATTTAAGCAGTTTATGGAGAAAAATATCAGTTTGTGGTAGAACATAACACTCTTGTTTCAAGGCGTAGTTTTATTTAGTCAGACCAATACAGATACTAGATTTCATTTCTTTCATGCAGGACCCATGGGTGTACATCTGTCAGTTGGCAAATTAATTCTTTTATTATTCTCTTCAGTTGTTTCTGGTTTCTTCAGGTTTTTTTTTCCCTCTTCCTTCAGGAGTGACATTGAAATTCATCTGCTGTGTTTAAGTTGTATGGCTGACCATTGTCAGTCAGAATGATCTTTACAGGATTACGCTGGATAGGGGTTGGCCCAGTGTCTCCAGATACAGTGTTTGTAAATCCATCCTTCTCTTTGTAGTAAGTCTTAGGTATTTTGCGACATTTCAATTGAATAAACAGTCAGTGCTATTGCTTACTGGAAACACTGAATGAGATATTAGGAGGGTGGTATTGGAGCAATAGCGATAAATTCACTTGCTGACTGCACTACCTCACCTTGACTTATAGAACTGCCTTTATCTCCTTCAGAGTGTTGGGACTTGCATGATGTGAGACACAAACATTTTACAGCAGATTCCATGAAAACCTTGTTCAGAAATGTTCCACCTGATGCGATTTTTGAATGGGATCTGAGATTTTATAGTGGAAAGATTTTAACAAAATTTCGGTTTGGTTTTTAGAAGACGTATTTTAAGGAGTTGTGTGACTGAATGACTTGTATGTTGATTTTGACGTGGTGACAGCCCTGATATGGCCCTTTGCGGTCGGCTGGGCTATAAGAACATTACCTTACCTTACCTCCTTCAGTCTGAGACATGACTGTTTTTCTCTGACAGTACAGCGTCCAACTTAAAAGGATTGCCTTACCAGCTAAACCCTCATTAGTTTGCTAAAGCGTTTCAGAGTTGTCACACAAGCTATGTGCTTTAAGTGTACAGGAACCATTGATTGGCCCAAGGAAGAGAGTTTTCTTTTCAGCATCTGTTGCCTCACTGACACTGCTGCTGTGACAAACTGGTGCAGACTGGTTCAGTTTGGAACATTTGTGGCAAGCTTTAAATCTGGCGGGGTAGTTGTTTGTAGCATGGATTCTCCAAGACGTGCTGCAGTTTGGTATGTGTGATTCACTGATTGTCATGTTAATTTTTCCACTTCCAGGTTTTCCTGTCCTACCCATCCCACCACTCGATTAAGTTGGAAAAAAGTATTTGAGTCTGACTGGAATTGGATCATAGTGGGTGACATCTCAACTGCAGCCACTGCTTATTGATACTAGCTACTGACTTGGTTCTTCACAAGTTCCTAATGCTGAGCTGTGTCAGTGGCTGTCTTTGAAGTCATTGTTGGTCTTAAGGGTTTGAAATGATTTTTTCATTGACTGCCACTGAACCGAACCCCTCGATTAGAATTTTTGACTGCCATATTCTCATGTCGAGTGCCAAATTCTCGAATTGGAAAAAGACACAGTGACAGTCAGGCTCGATTGCAGTGTCAACTGAAATAAAAGAATGATTTACTAATGACATTTGGACACTGAAAATTAAAATTGCTGTTTACTGTGCAAGCAAAATATTACATAAAAATATAACATGAAAATTCTAAAACATCCTTGACTCATGGTATTTTGTGCGTTCAATTTTGTTCATGACTATGATAGTCTTCCTTTGAAGTGCTAGGGGTTGCTCTCACATTATCATTGCTAGATGCAATCAATGATTTTGCCTTTTTTCACCCTTGCAAAGACTGGAAACATGGTGCTGCAACATGGCCATTGTCATGCATGCATCAGATGTGTGTGTGTGTGTGTGTGTGTGTGTGTGTGTGTGTGTGTGTGTGTGTGTGTGTGTGTGTGTGTGTGTGTGTGTGTGTGTGTGTGTGTGTGTGTGTGTGTGTGTGTGTGTGTGCGCGTTTGTGTGTGTGCGTGTGAGAGAGAGAGAGAGCAGGTGGAAGAATTTATATAAAAATGTATATTTCACTGACGAAAGGCCTAGGAGCAGGCAATACAAATAGATCTGCCTCCAGAAGGGATCACGATGGTTCCCTCAGGCAGCTAGTGAAGGGTCTTTCATATTTATAATATATTTCCCCATTTTCCTTTTTCTTTTTTTTTCCTCTAAAATTTCAAATCTTTGCAAAGTCATTATTATAATGACAGAAGAATTGTTAGCCTGCACTTGTTTTCCCCCACTACTTAATTGTTCAGCATCATATATATATATATATATATATATTATATATATATATATATATATATATATATATATTATATATATATATATATTTATATATATATATATATATATGTGTGTGTGTGTGTGTGTGTGTGTGTGTGTGTGTGTGTGTGTGTGTGTGTGTGTATGTGTGTGTATGTGTGTGTGTGTGTGTGTGGTGTGTGTGTGTTTCAGATCATTATTCACATGGAAGATAGCCGGTCTGTTTGAATCGGCGCGGTACTTTGCCTTTGATACAGAAGTTGTCAAAATGAACGTTGTTGCGGTGAACATTTTTCTTACTTCTACCTGGGTATGCATTACAAAATGGATCCTGAATTTTGGACTGTGTCCCGGAAAACTGTGTTTCCTTACAAGGTCAGTGAGTGAAGCATGCTCTCTGCGTCTCTCTCACACTTATGCACAGACACACGCACACACACACAACACACACACACACACACACACACACACACACACACACACACACACACACACACTCACCCATTTAAACATGCATACGCTGTCACACACACAACAACGAAAATGAGCTAAAAGTTAATAGTCTGTAGCTTTGATATTGTTTGTTTGGTTTGAAATGGTGTTTGAAAAGGAAAGAAGAAGAGAAAAAAGACTTGAGGGCTTTGAATAAAAAAAAATTCTAAAAATTTAAATGCAAGATCAGATTCATTTGATATTGATAGGTGCCATTTATAAATAACGAGATCAACACACCATGATACAATGGAAATCAAACCCCTGTCCTTTGAAGATACCTCAGTGGCTAAAGTGCTGACTTGGGTAAATCACAAAGGCTGGTCCGTGAACCACATCCACAGAGGAAAGGTTGACACTGGGCGACAAGTTTGAATTCGGCAAAAAATTCACAAAATCTGTCTTCATACAACTGTTAAAAAATGGTCCCCAAAGCAGAGTCATGTCATTCATCTCCAACAGAATTCATAGATCACACTCTCTCATTAACCTGGGCAAAACCACATTATTGATAGTTTAGGAAATCTTGAGTTCAAGAAGCATGACATAGCTCTGCCGATCAGAATGCTGGAAGATTGTAGAAATAATTTCTGGAAGTGGAAATCTTTAGAAGCCTTTTGCACTTTCTGACGTATCAAATGCTGTTCAGGTGGTGAAACAAGCTGGCCCCATACTGACTGAGCCTGGTACTGCACTGTGATGAGATTGATCCTGTCTTGGTCTTAAGTTGGTTCTGAACTGACAAAGGACAGTCTTACAACAGTAACCAAGAGAATCCTGCAGTGATGCTGTCCGGCTCTGTGGTGGCATATACAGGTCTTCGGGTTGGCTTGGGCCTGTCCAACATAATGTAGACAGGGTCTGTATAGGCATAAACTGATGTTGTGGTAAGGTTACTTATTCATGTATTAATACAGCTTGCCTGTATTCTAAAAGAGGCTATTTGCCTTAACATCATCTGCCAAAGTTTCTTTGTTGCATTTCCAGGGTGGCGTAGAGTGCCCATTGTGTCTGTCCATGGTTTGTAACTTGCATGGTTCGTCCTGTAGTTCTGATATTTAAGTATTCACTAAAGAGAATAGTAAACGGGTGATCAGAGTTCCAGTTGTCCCATCATTTCTTTTTTTTTAAATAACTTATTCTACACTGACAACAAATTGCTGTTGGAGTAGAATGTTCAATCATTTTCACTTAAGCAAGGTGAACATGATAATCGAGACAAGTAACTAAATTCATTGGGTCTTTTTCCATTGGTTAAATCACCATGGCAGTATAAATAGTGAATAAGAATTCTTTCATATACACACATGCACCCGTGCAGTTCACACATGCACTTTTGCACATGCACATCTATGGCTAGTTCATTTGAAAATTGTTTTGTAACTGGTAGTTGTTGTTGGCAATAACATAATTAATGCAAGTTGTTTTATACTCTCTCTCTCTCTCTCTCGCTCTCTCTCCTCTCTCTCTCTCTCTCTTCTCTCTCTCTCTCTCCTCTCTCCCCAATGTATTACAAAAGTATAAGGACGTGCATTTTATCATATGTGGGGATTTAAATAGTAGGGTAGGAGTGTCTAATCCGGTCGCCTCAGTCTTGGACTTTGATCGGGGAACCATGGAAAGGATTGAAGATGTGCATACTGGACCTGAAAGACAATCGCAAGACAAAAATACAAATCTTTTTGGGGTCTCACTTGTTAACTTTATGTGAAGGCTATGACTTGGCCATTTTAAAGTTTTTTGTGATGGGGATAGAGAGGGGAAATTTACTTTCGTTTCTACGTGTGGAAACAGTGTAATTGACTACATGTTATGTTCGCATGATTTGTTACAATTTGACCTTTATTTGTGTGTTGGGAAGGAAGTCCTGTCTCAGCATTTTCCTGTGGAACTATGTTTATCAACAAAACTATTGGCAATGGCACTTTTAGAGAGGTACAGAAAAAACGATTTACAAAAATAATAGGGGATGAAGGTAAAAGAGATGTGCTTGTAGCAGCAACACAGACTGATAGCGCCGTCTCTCTTCTTCAAGAAGCCACAGCATTAATAAACGTCAATTTAGAGAGTGCTATTCAAACATTCACTTGTTATTTAAATAATGTGTCCCCAGTGCATGACCAAAACTATGCTTTGTAGTAATGAACCCTGGAGAGAGCCTACTTGGTTTGATCAGGATTGTAAGGCGAAGAACTTGTCACAAGAAGAGCATTAAGCCAGTATAGAAATGCGAAGGACAATAAAACTAGAATAGAAAAGAGAATGGCATACTGCCAAGAGAGGAAGGAATATAAAACATACAAAAAAAAAAAGGAGAACAGTTTAAAAAGGAACAGGTAAAATCCCTAACCGATACATGTTCGGACAGCTCAAAATTCTGGACCACTGTTCGTTCTGTCCTCCGAAATAGTGTTCCCAAACCAAACATTTCAAAAGAACGATGGCATGAGCATTTGAGACACTTTTGAATACAACTAAAGACCAAGTGCCATGCCGCAGTTGGTGTCTGAGCCCGCTGAATATTGTCCTATTACTGACGAACTAATATCAACAGACGATATAGGTTGAGGCCATACGACACTTAAAAAGAAATAAAGCTAGTGGGTGGGATGGTATCCCAGCAGAAATATTAAAAAGCGTTGACACAATACCGTTTTTGTTAAAGTACCTAAATGCCCTCCTTGAGTCAGGACACTTTCCTGAATTCTGGTCGAAGTCCATTATAGTGCCTATTTACAAGAAAGGTAATCCTGACGACCCTGGTAACTACAGAGGTTAAACGCTTATAAGCGTAGTCAGTTTAGAATCTTTACATATATTTTGAATAAGAGTTGAGCACATGGATAGAGGAAACTAAACAAATTACAGAGCAGCAAGCAGGCTTCCGAGCGGGCTATTCTACGGTAGACCATATATTCACTCTGTTCAATAAATACAGAAAAGCTTGGCTCAGAGAAAAGGAAAAGTTATGTAGCCTTCATAGACTACCAGAAAGCAAATTTTATTTTGTAAATCGTGATAACCTATGGGCTTGTCTGGCGAGAAAAGGATTGTCAAGAAAAATGCTGAAATTACTCAAAAAGCATGTATGAAAATGTTCTTTGTTGTGTGCGAGTCGGTTTCGATTACACAGAGTTCTTTGAGTCACCAGTGGGTGTTAAACAAGGCTGCTTACTTTCAACCCAAAATTTTCTGTTTATTTATAAACGAAGTAGCAGATGATTAAGGAGAGATGGAAGACATGGTATAGTACTGTCCAACCTGATAGAAGGAATATTTACTCTATTGTTTGCAGATGACATAGCTTTAGTATCGCACACTGTAGTAGGATTACAAAACCAATTGAATGTATTGGCTAAAGCATCTAATAGAATAGGATTAACAGTAAATTTAAAAAAAACTAAAATTATGGTATTCAGAAAAGGAGGCCATCTGGCAGCAAGAGAGATATGGTACTTAAATGGAGAAGTCCTTGAAGTAGTCAATTCATATGTTTATCTTGGCTTTACCTTAACAACAAAACTGTCTTTAGAGAAAGCCATGAACAGATAGTAAGGAAAGCTAGGAAAAAGACAATTGGCATATCTCGGGCATATGGAAAATAGAATGTGCTGACGTTAAAGTGTTTTTAACGTTTATTTGACCGCCAAATTCAACCAGCCCTCTTGTATGCAGCAAAATTACTATGGGGGATTAAAGAGGTAAAAGAAATAGAGCGTGTTCATATGTATGCATGTAAGAAGTTTTTAGCAGTCAGCCAAAAGACGCCCAACTCTATGATATATGGGGAATTAGACAGGCATCCTCTTTTCATCAATGCAATCATGAAGGCTATTAAATATTGGTTAAAGCTATTAGAAATGGAGAGTAGTAGAAACCCTAAAGCTATGTATGTTCATCTGAAGCAGCTAGACGAGGAGGAATGAAGACATGGATAACTGATGTTAAGATGCAATTATTTCGGTACGGCTTTGGTTACGTGTGGATAGAACAACCCAAGTAGGAAGCAAAGCTGGCTTTTTAAAAGCCCTGAAAGAACGTCTGCAAAAATTGTTTAAACAAGAATGGCATGACAAAATATCTTCAAGCGAACGATTTTAAAGAATATAGAAGTTTTTAAAGATGGCCTATGTTACGAAGCTTACTTATCGTCCCTTTACGTAAAGACGGTATAGAGATGCAGTAATAAGATTTAGACTTGGGATGAATGAATTAAACTGTAATCGATATAGGTATTAATGGTAACAAACAATTACAAGCTTGTCCACTATGTGGAGCAAGCGAGGAAAATGAAGTTCATTTGATTTATGTGTGTCATGCATATTCACATTTACGTGAAGCAATATTTCCACGTTCATTACTGATACAGAGAAATGGCCTTAATACGATTTCACGCTTCCTTCAAAGTTGACTCCATTAATGATCTCAAAGTATTTGACGAATTGTTTTAAGCTTAGAACTGAAAGAAGTCGCTGTCCATGAAAAATTGATTTTTGTACGGCTGAGGTCTACATTCAGTGTGTGTGTGTGTGGGTGTTGTGTGTGTGTGTGTGTGTGTTGTGTGTGGTGTGTGTTGTGTGTGTGTGTGTGTGTGCGCGCGCGCGTGCGTGCGTGCCCCTTAGAGCTCTGCATAATTTTGTCTATTTTGTTGTTTATAACAGGTACTGTGTTCCATTTTGTTTAGATGTCTTTAGACATTGTAAGGACATTTGTCTGTGCAATTAAATGTTCGAGTTCGAGTTCTCTCTCTCTCTCTCTCTCTCTCCTCATCTCTCTCTCTCTCTCTCCTCTCTCTCTCTCTCTCTCTCTCTCCCTCTCTCTCTCTCTGCCTCTTTGACCCACACATCAATGACTACTCTACTTAAAAATCTTAGGGGCAATGGGCAATAGTTCCATGTGCAAATGGAAATTATCATTTTGCACCAGTGCAGTGGCCAGTTCTTAGTCACCCTGGTGCAGATTGCAGTTGCAGTTTGTCCGGGGTGGTTGTTGCTTGCACAGGAGTTTCCGTTTGCCCCATGACGTACATACTTGATGGCTGGTGGATGTAGGGATGGATGGATGGATGGATGATC